>MU762722.1:18581-42150 GCA_026770625.1 Nicotiana glauca
ATAATGTAGTTGAAAAAATAGAGAATATACTACGGCTTAATTATATAAAAACATAACAAGAATTTATCCTACAAAAGGTTCTATCAAAACTCTAGATAACAAATTAGCTATTCATAATAGTATGTAAAACTACAATACTAAAAGTCATAACCAACAATGAAAAATAGGAAGAGGAAGGAAAAACTCGTAGAAAAATTCTCCGCCTTGCTCCCAATGTGTTCTTGTCTCCAAGGGTGTTGTCTAACCCTAAAGTAGTGTCTCCTGCCTCCTTAGGTCTAATTTGTGTCCAAAATATGTCCCCTTTTTGTTCTTGGCCGACCTCCTTTGTTTAATATAGGGTTTAGGGCTTAAAATCCCATATTTTGCACATAAGTCCCTGAAATTTCCGCCTCCTGCCACAGTTTTGCCGTGGTTGCGGTGGAACCACGGCCAAACATGCCCTCTGATTCTTCAGTTGTCCGCGACCATCTTCTACCACGGTTCTGCCGCGGTCTCGGTGGAACCACGGATTTTCACCCTGTTTTGTCTGTAATTTGGAAAAATATAAAACATTAAAGTTGTAGCCCTTTGAGTTATCTTTCCAACCATATATTGTGGAGCAAAAATGGAGTTCTGAGAAAAAAGTTATGTCCAATTTACTAGACAGTGTGCAATATGCCTCATCAAATCTTCGTTTGTTCTCAACTATCAAATTTGACCCCCGAACACGATTCCGGCTTAATTCCTTGAGCTTTTACTCAGACTTCAAAGCTTCAAAATCACTTAAATTCATTCCATAACATCTATATAGCTCGGAATCACACCTACAAGGCATAAAACACACCGTTAGTGCAAAACACTAGCGATTAAAGCGCAAACTCAACTAAAGTGCAGTAAATTAGAGTGTAATAATCGACTAAAATACGTAATTGTAGCCCATCATCACCTTTACTCATTTAGCATTGATTAATTAGGCTATTAATTGGAATTGAGGTGCGCCGCGCCAAATAAAATCAAATTGCATGGCCCTCTTTAATTGTTTGAATAAACCTTAGAATTCGATGTGTGCCATTTAGTAAATTGCATGGCCCTCGCAAAGTTAATAATGCATAGTTGTTTTTAGGCACGTCATTTAATAATTTTACCTTCTTAAACTGGATGCACATTTATGTGACCCAAATCCAAATCCAACAAAGTTAAAATATGTCAAAAATTGCGGGTGCATTTATGTGACGTGGTTTGAGACGTGTTTTAACGAAGTTGCAATCTTCTTTAAAAAATATGAATAAAAGCGGTTTAAAAGTTAAAATTTGCACATAGGTTCATAATTGCATAAAAACAAATAATTAAGCCGGATATGACAGTTGAGCGACCGTGCCAGAACCACAGAACTTGGGAATGCCTAATACCTTCTGCCGGGTTAACAGAATTCCTTACTCGGATTTCTGGTTCGTGGACTGTTAAACAGAGTCAACCCTTTCCTCGATTCGGGATTTAAATTGGTGACTTGGGACACCATAAATCTCCCAAGTGTCGACTCTGAATCTTTTAATAAACGAATCCCATTTTGATTCTCCTTTAATTGGAAAAACTCCCTTTATTATACCGTTCACGGGGTATAGTAAGTGAAAAAAGGAGGTGTGACAGCTATCACCTTACCCCGCTATCTTGGATTGTCATGCCAAGACGGTGACCTTAGCCTTACCGGGTTTGCCTCGTTTAGAGTGGAGAGGGACTCCTATTCATTCTACCCGTATTGTTATCTCTTATGTGAATGCTCAGCATATGGTTGAGAAGGGGTGTTTGGCCTATTTGGCTTATGTTCGCGACTCTAGTGCTGGGGTCCCTTCTATTGATTCTGTGCCCGTTGTTCGGGAGTTTCCTGAGGTATTTCCTTCAGACCTACCAGGTATGACACCCTACAGGGATATTGATTTTTGCAATGATTTGGCTCCATTCACTCAGCCCATTTCTATTCTGCAATATCGTATGGCCCCGCTTGAGTTGAAAGAGTTGAAAGAGCAGTTGCAAGACTTGCTTGAGAAGGGTTTCATTAGGCCCAATTTTTTTCCTTGGACTGCGCCAGTGTTGTTTGTTAAGAAGAAGGATGCATCGTTGAGAATGTGCATTTATTACTGGCAATTGAACAAGGTTACAATCAAGAATAATTATTCGCTAATGAGGATTGATGATTTGTTTGATCAGCTTCAGGGTGCCAAGGTATTTTCAAAGATTGACTTGAGATCTGGCTACCATCAGTTGAGGATTAGGGCATCCGATGACCCTAAGACGGTTTTTCGCACTCGGTACATGCATTCTGAGTTCTTGGTGATGTCATTCGAGTCGACAAATATCCCAACAACTTTTATGGGTTTGATGAACCGAGTGTTCAGGCCTTATCTGGATTCATTCGTGATAGTCTTCATTAATGATATTTTGATATATTCCCGCAGCCGGGAGGAGCACGAGCACCATCTTCGAGTGGTTTTTCATGCTTTGAAGGATAGTCAATTGTATGTTAAGTTCTCGAAGTGTGAGTTCTGGTTGAGTTCAGTTACATTCCTGGTTCATGTTGTATCAGTAGAGGGTATTCAGGTTGATCCGAAGAAGATTGAGGCAGTCAAGAACTAGCCTAGACTAGCATGAGCTCCAGAGTTTCGTTGTTTCTTAGGGTTGGCAGTCTACTATCGTCGATTTGTGGAGGGGTTTTCATCTATTTCAGCCCCGATGACTAGGTTGACCCAAAAGGGTGCCCAGTTCAGATGGACGGACGAGTGTGAGATGAGCTTTCAAAATCTCAAGACAGCTTTGACTATGGCACCAGTATTGGTTTTGCCCAGAGGTTCAGGTCCATATACAGTTTACTGTGATACATCTTGTATTAGGATTGGTGCAGTGTTGATGCAGGATGGCAAGATCATTGCTTATGTTTCACGGTAGTTGAAGATTCATGAGAAGAACTATCTGGTTCATGATTTGGAGTAGCAGCCACTATTCACGCGTTGAAGATTTGGAGGCATTATCTGTATGGCGTGGCATGTGAGGCGTCCACGGATCACAAGAGCCTGCAGTATTTGTTCAAGTAGAATTAGTTGAATTTGAGGTAGAGAAGGTGGTTGGAGTTATTGAAAGACTATGATATCACCATCTTATATCATCAGGGAAAGGCCAATGTGGTGGCCGATGCTTTGATTAGAAAGTCAGCCAATATGGGCAGTCTTGCATATATTCTGGTCGGTGAGAGACCACTTGCTTTGGATGTTCAGGCTTTGGCCAATATGTTCGTAAGACTGGATGTTTCTAAGCCTAGTCGTGTGTTAGCTTGCACAGTCGCTCGTTCTTTCTTAACGGAGCGTATCCATGATCGGCAGTATGACGATCCCCATTTGTGTGTCCTTAAAGACACGGTGCATCACGGAGGTGCAAAGCAGGTTACCTTAGGCAATGATGGAGTTTTGAGATTGCAGGGTCGAGTTTGTGTGCCTAATATGGATGGGCTTCGAGAGTTGATATTAAAGGAGGCCCATATCTCTCGGTACTCTATTCATCCGGGCGCCACGAAGATGTATCAGGATTTGCGGCAGCATTATTGGTGGCAAAGAATGAAGAAGGATATCGTTGCATACGTGGCTAGGTGTTTGAATTGCCAGCAGGTTAAGTATGAGCATCAGAGGCCCGGTGGTTTACTCCAGAAGATTGATATTCCTGAGTGGAAGTGGGAGCGGGTCACTATGGACTTTGTTGTTGGACTCCCACTGACTCAGAGGAAGTTCGATGCAATGTGGGTTATTGTTGATAGGCTGACCAAGTCAGCGCATTTCATTCATGTGGCAGTCTCTTATTCTTCCGAGAGGTTAGCTGAGATCTATATCCGGAAGATTGTCCGTCTTCATAGTGTGCCCGTGTCTATTATTTCGGACTGAGGCACATATTTTACCTCATATTTCTAGAGAGCAGTTCAGCGAGAGTTAGGCACATGGGTTGAGTTGAGCACAGCATTTCATCCTCAGAAGGACGGGCAGTCCGAGTGGACTATTCAGATTTTGGAGGATATGCTCCGAGCTTGTGTCATTTTCTTTAGAGGCTCATGGGATCAGTTTTTGCCTTTAGCAGAGTTTGTCTACAACGACAGCTACCAGTCGAGTATCCAGATGGCTCCTTATGAGGCTTTATATGGTAGGCGGTGTCGGTCTCCGGTTGGATGGTTTGAGTCAGGGGAGGCTTGGTTGTTGGGTACGGATCTGGTTCAGGATGTATTGGACAAGGTCAGGATCATTTAGGATAGGCTTCGTACAGCTCAGTCCAGGCAAAAGAGTTATGCCGACCACAAGGTTCGAGATTTAGCTTCCATGGTCGGTGAGCAGATATTGCTTCGAGTGTCGCCTATGAAGGGCATGATGAGATTTGGGAAGAAGGGTGATGATAGGCTATAATTACGTATTTTAGTCGCTTATTACACTCAAATTACTGCACTTTAATTAAGTTTGAGCTTTAATCGCTAGTATTTTGAACTAATGGTGTGTTTTATGCCTTGTAGGAGTGATTCCGATCTATGTAGATGGTATGAAATAAATTCAAGTGATTTGGAGCTTTGAAGTCTGAGTAAAAGCTCAAGGAATTAAGCCAGGATCGTGTTTGGGGGTCAACGGATGATAGTTAGAGTGAACGAAGAATCGAGTAGGCATATTGCTCACTTTCTAGTAAAATGGATATAACTTTTCTTTCAAAACTCCATTTAGGATCCACAATATATGATTGGAAAGATAATTCAAAGGGCTACAACTTTCATATTTTATGTTTTTCATATTTTAAGCGGAACGGGGTGAAAGGTGTGCGTCAATATTGCGGTCACGCTCAGGCCGCACTCGTCAGGAAGAACACTAGGCAATATGCGCGGCCAGTAGCGCGGTCACGAGCGCGGCCGCACTAGTCAAACTCGGGAAAAGTATTTTTTTTGCCTAGGAGAAGGTATAATTATTTGGGCCCGACCCTACTTGGTATATATACATGGAAAAATGGTATTTTTGAGCGTGGACACACTTTTGACATAATTTAGACCTAATGAGGCTAAGAAGACCGGGGATTCGGCCTAAGGAGTCAAGAACACACTGGGAGCAAGACGCAGAATTCTTCTCGAGTTTTTCACTTCCTTCTTCCTATTTCTATTATTGGTTATGAATTATAGTATTGTGTTTTTACATACTATTATGAATTGCTAATTTGTTATCTAGTATTGAGCCGTTGGATTTCTCTGCTTGTTCAACTACGTGTTTATTGTTGTTGATTGAATGGTCATCGATTGACTGTACCTATTTATTATGTGTTGCTTGAGAAAGAATATATATTTAGGTGGTTGTTGAACAACGTCACTCCTAAACGTATGTGAGAAATCAATATAGTGGGTTTAGAGGCAGGTTAAGAAATAACAAAGCCTTGACGTGGTCATAATGAGTGGTTAGATAAAGCCAACTAGCGTAGTTCGAGAGAATATGTCTAGTAAATTATTGTAGTTGCTCGAGAGAGGATTAATACACCTAAAGTGATCACGATCAGTAGAGAATACATTGGAAAAATTGTAGGGAACATAGATAGAAGGATTCCGACAATTGGGGAAATCATAACTCTAGACCTCCTTAATTTAGTCTCCAACCCTTTGTCTCATTAGTTGATAATTTTATTATTTTCTAGTATTTGCTAGTTAATTAGTTAGAAATATAAATCTCAATATTTATAATTTAGAAAATTGTTCAAACTTGTATTTTTAGTGATATTAAACAGATATAGCTAAGCCTCAATTCTATGTGGGATTCGACTCCGAACTTTTAGACCGGATTATATTTGCGGCGACCGCTTATCCTTTTTAGGACTAGATTCAAGCCTTAACTGCAAAATTTGATGTTCAAAGAAGTTTTGATAAATTTTATTGATTTTGAGGTTTAATTCGTTATTTAAGAGGTTATTTTGGACGATTCAATCGCACGGATAAGTTCATATGATATTTTTGAGTTATTACATATATTTGGTTTGGAACCCCGAGGGCTAGGGTGAGTTTTGGATGTATTTCGGAAGGTTTTGAACTCATAAAAGTTGCAGGTTATTCAGTTTCTGGTGTTCTGGCATTTTCTTCTTCACGTTCGCGGGAGGACCCTCGCGAATGTGATGAGTTATTCATGTTGAAGGAAAATTCCTTCTACGCGAACGCGAGACCCAGGTCGCGAACGCGAAGCTTTGGGGGGTCTTCCCTTCGCTAATGTGGGCCTGGTATCACGAACGCGAAGGCTTATGAGCCTGGGCAGGGGGAGGGGTATTATACCCTACACGAACGCGACCACCTGGATGCGAACGTGAAGGCTCGAGGAGTTAATGCTCCGTGAACACGAGCCCATTTTTACGAACGCGAAGGTCACTCAGGCTCCATTCATCGCTAACGCGATGATCCTTTCATGAACGCATAGACCAAAAATTTTTAAGTTCAAAACAGAATGTATTACGAGAATTCCACCATTTTTTCATAAACTTCATCTTCTCCACATCTCATGGGCGATTTTTGAAGAGGAAATTCACCATAGCTTCATAGGTGTGTAATTCTAAGCTCGTTTTCTTCCATTCTTATCAACACCCACCAAATTTCAAGGCCTAAAACATGAGATTAAGGGTATAAAATTAGGGATTTTGGTAGAGTTAGGACTTTTGATTATTTGGATTTGATCTTGTTTTGGGGTCAAATTTCAAAACAAATTATGTATTCGGGCTCGTAGGTGAATTGGTGATCGGGTTTAGTCCGAACATCGTGTTTTGACCAAGCGAGCCCGAGATCAATTTTTAACTTTTAGGGAAGAATGATGGGAAAGCTATAATTAGGCATTGGAATTGGATTGTTTAGCATTTATTGATGTTATTAAGTCGATTATGTCTACATACAATTGATCTGGAGCCAAATTTAAAAGGAAAAACGGGTGTTTGAGCTTGAGTTGGCCGTGAAAGTTCGAGGTAAGTGTTTGGTCTAACCTTAGCTTGAGGGATTAGGAGTTGTGTCCTATTGCTATTTGCTTCTTGTTGAGTACGACGTATAGGCATGGTGACGAGTATCTATATGTTGGTATCGAGCATGACCGTGAGTCTTAAATGGCAATTTATTGTGTGTTTAAATGATACTACGGATGCTTAAATTGATGATTTTCGATATTAGCAAAGATTTAGATTGTTCTCGTGGAAATTACTTATGATCGAGTATTGGTATTAGCTGAGGTAGCTAGATGTTGGAACAAGATTGGTTATAGCTGTTTCTCCCTTACCGGGACGTATTTACTTATACTGTCGATTCCCTTGCCAGGATAGTGTAGTTCTTTATTTATCCCTTGCCGGGACTCTTGTTATAATTGTTGTTGTTTGTATGTTTGGATCGGTTTGCGTGCCACAACATTGTTATATTTAGATCGTGTTGCACGCCACAACAATAATATAAATGGATCGGGTTGCACGCCGCAACAATGATATAAATGGATCGGGTTGCACACCGCAACAGTGATATAAATGGATCGGGTTGCACGCTGCAACATATAAATGG
Source organism: Nicotiana glauca (assembly GCA_026770625.1). Lineage (NCBI taxonomy): Eukaryota > Viridiplantae > Streptophyta > Magnoliopsida > Solanales > Solanaceae > Nicotiana > Nicotiana glauca. The sequence goes on from MU762722.1 coordinate 26,128, forward strand.
ATCAGGTTAGACGCCGCAACAATGATACTGTTGGATCGGGTTGCACGCCACAACAGTGATAAATGATAGGGATCGTGTTGCGCGCCGCAACAGTGTTATCATTGATTGTTGTGGATCCAAAATTGTTCTCTTATATTTCTCTTAAATTACTGCTGGACTTAATATTTTTCCCGCAGCATGTACCCCCTCCCATATTTATTTTATTTATTTCTACTTTATTTTTTGCTGCATATTATATAACTGCACAGGTTTATCTGGAGTCTGGTCCTAGCCTCATTACTACTTCACCGAGGTTAGGCCAGGCACTTACCAGTACATGGGTCGGTTGTGCTGATACTACACTCTGCACTATGAGCAGATCCCAAAGTAGCTTTTGGACAGTAGCACTTGGGGAGGCTGCCTTCAGTCCAGCTAGAGATCCCGAGGTAGTCCTGCAGGCGTCCGCAGGCTCGACATTCTCTTTTATCTTATTATGTACTCTGTTTTCATTTGATTTCAAGACAGATTGTATTTCTTTCAGACATTTGTTATAGTAATCATAGTCCGTCCGTGATATTGTGACACCAGATTTCGGGTAGAGACGTATGTTGGCAGTGTCGTACTGGTTTTAGTTATTCTATCAGATTCAGTCTTCCGCTCGATTTTCATTTATCGTTATATTTCAATGTTGATTATCTTTTAATTTAAATGGTTAAAAAGGGTTAAAATAGAAGAGTTAGTGATTTCTATATTTCGCGGCTTGCCTAGCTTCTACGAGTAGGCGCCATCACGACTCCCGAGGGTGAGAAATACGGGTCGTGACACCACTATATCCAATCGATTCAAATTTGTCTCAATATTGATTGGATTTATTGATAGTTTTTGAGTCTCGGGCTCAGTGGTTTCCTCATGAATCTCAGAATTTATTAAATCGTGGATTTTTTCATGAGACCCTTTCGTAGTGTCATCTTGATCATTTGTTTTCCTTTTTCTAGGATTTCGATCCTTAGAATCTGATGGTATGCCTCATTTTAGGCTTGCTTTTGACTCATTAGCTATGACACTAGAAGATTGTCCAACAGGGACATCAATACGGATTGGAACATTCTCTACAGGGATATGTGATTTTGTTATCCTTTTCAGATCCGTAAATGCATCTCACATTTGATTTGCTTTTTGTTTTACAAATGAATAATCTTTTGCGCCTCTTTTTCATAAATAGAGACACGTGGATCAAGATGAGACAATGATCAATTTTTTCACAAAATTTTTCATTTGGTTTCACCATTTTCTCCTCCTAATTTTGGAAAAAGTGTCACATCGAATCGACAGTCTGCAAGTCGTGCAGTGAACAAATCCCATGTTAATGTTTCGAGGTAGAAAATAATGGAGGGCGATTCAAGCCCAACATATATTCCTAACCTTCTTTGGGGATCCATTTTTGTGCGATATGACAGTGCTAGAGGCACATATACTGCGCATCCAAAAATTCTCAAATGGGATATATTAGGCTCATGATCCAAAACTAATTGCAACTGGGAATATTTATGATAATTTATCAGTCTGAGACGAACTAGCATTGCTGCATGCAAAATGGCATGATCCCAAACAGAAATGGGTACCCTCATTTTCATGAGTAACTGTCTTGCTATCAATTGCAGACATTTAATTAAAGATTCTGCAAAGCCATTTTTAGTATGAACATGAGCTACAAGATGTTCTACTTTATCTCAATTGATAAGCAATAATCATTAAATGCTCGGGATGAAAACTCAGCTGCATTATCAAGTCTAATAGACTTGATTGGATTATCAGGGAATTGCGCCCATAATCGAATTATTTGTGCCATTAACTTTGCAAATGCGAGGTTGCGAGATGACAATAGGCACACATGAGACCATCTAGAAGATGCATCTATTAAGACCATAAAATATCTAAACGAACCACTAGGTGGGTGAATAGGTCCACAAATTCCCCTTGTATGCGTTCCAAAAACGCATGGGACTCAATCCCAACCTTTGTTGGTGATGGTATAATAATTAACTTGCCTTGATAATAAGAAGTGCAAGAAAATTCACTATTTAAAAGAATTTTTAAATTCTTTAATGGATGCCCATTCATCGTAATTGATCCAGGGTGTCCCAATCGATCATGCCAAAGTACAAAAGTATTGGAATCAGTAACCTTTTGGTTTACAATAGAATGTGTCTCAATTGCACTAATTCTTGTCCAATACATGCCACAAGATAAAGATGAGAACTTCTCAATAACCCTCTTTTGGCTAGAGACATTCTTGGTAATGATGAGATATTCAAGATTATTCTCATCTACTGTCTCAATATGATATCCATTTCGGCAGATATCTTTAAAACTCAACAAGTTCCTCTTAGACTTGGAGAAGAACATTGCATTCTCTATGATAAGTATTGTTCCCTAAGGCAGAGTTATAATAACTCTTCTAGAGCCTTCGATTAATTTACTACTACCAGAAATTGTAGTAACATCTGCTTTACACATACTTAAATGAGAGAAATATTTCTTCTCTTTCAATATTGTATGTGTCGTACATGAATCAACTAAATAAATATTTTTATAATTGAAATTTGATTCAAGTTTGCTTTAAGAGATATCCATATTTGCTTTCCATGGTTCGACATATAAAAGAAAATATACAAATAAACATTAGTATTTTCAGAAAAAAAAAAAAAAGGAAAAGAAACAAAGTTTGAATATCATGAAGTTTAAGGAAGAAAAAAGGCTTTTCAATCAAATCATGAATTCTGTCTTCCTCATCCAATTACAGTAATAGAAAATATTTCTATCATTGGAACTCAAGGTTGCATTATTTATACCCAATAATCCTAATGCCGTTACAATTTCAACCGATTATAAATCATGTTTATTTGTTGTTTTGTCATAATGTGCATGTTGTTACGTCACATTAACTGGAACACTCATGAAACTACATAGTAATTCTATGTGTTCGTAACGTGCAGACTCGTATGGTTCTGACTATAGTTCTTATTAACACTAACTAATTTTATATCATGTGCAACTATAGTTATTGTAATGACAATAAAAACTTTAGTAACTAATAAACAGGCAACATAAAATACCATATTCTTAATCTACATGTATACTACAATTGCTTATCAAAATGATATAAGTCTATCTGTATGAAGTAAACAGAACAATAAAATAATAAATAAAAGACAAGATTGGTTTCAACATCACACGTAATCTATGATTGTGTATGTTTGTATTAATATTAATTGACACTAATGACTACTACTTAGGTAAACTGTGATTACATGATGTTTATTCACTAGCTACTATGAATAAGCAAAAATAAAAATCAAACTACTCAATCATCTTTAGTCACGGATCCATCACCGATCAAATGGTCTATTTTCCCATCAGGGTGCTCAAAGAAGTGTGCCACATCCAATTAGGTGATGTCAAAATCATTTTCAGAGATGAAATTGGCATCGGGACCTTTATTCTTTAGAAATGCTTGATAAAGCTAAATCAAATGTCTTTGTACATGACAAACATTTGTCCAATGCCCTTTTCCACCGTAATGATAACATTCAGTTTCTGAACCATTTGTCTTTGGCTTCTCATCTTTCCCTCTCCACTTTTGGTAGTTATTTTTCTTTGGAGGGTGATTAATACCAGGAAATTTTTTTCCTTGTCCACAACCACAACCACGATCATTAATTGGGTCACGGCCTTTTCCATGCTTAGCATAATGGAAATACACCTCATCCACTCAGGCAATGGTGTAGACCTAGTGGATCGATTTTTGTGATTTCTCATGAGCAAGTCGTTATTTCGTTCAGCCCCGACTAGAAGAGAAATCAACTCAGGGTACTTCTTGAAACCTTTCTCTCTGTACTGCTGTTGCTGGACCATATTGGAGGCATAAAACGTTGTAAAATTTCAAGCATATCATAGACAATGATAGTATCTCCACAGAGTTTTAATTTAGAAGTAATTCTGAACATCGCAGAATTATATTCAGAAATAGACTTAAAGTCTTGGAGCTTTAGATGAGCCCAATCATATCGTGCTTGTGAAGAGTGACCAACTTTAAGTTGTCATATCTTTCCTTTAAGCCATTCCACAAAATAAATGGATCTTTGACCGTGAGATATTCTATTTTCAACCCTTCATCAATGTAATGGCACAAGAAAATTTAAGCCTTAGCATAATCTTGGGTGGATGCTTTATTTTTGTCTTTAATGGCGTCTCCAAGACCCATTGCATCTAAATGGATTTCAGCATCCAACACCCGTGTCATATAGTTCTTGCCCGAAATTTCAAGGGCAACGAACTATCTTTTCATAATGTCAGTCATAATTAAAAAGAGGAGAAAAGTTATACCTTAATCTTCTCAAAGAGTTTCTTGAGACGGTAGAGTCTCGTGCTGATAACGTATAATAAAACAATAAAAGAAGAAGAACAATATTGCAAAGAAAGAGAGAGTAATTCTTATTGAATTTTGGGATGAATTACAATGGAATATAACCCTCTATTTATAGGGAAAGAGTGACTTAGCCACAAAGTAATAAACCCTAGAATCTCTCTAAATATAGGCATTCACCATAAATAAAATTCTATTTATAACAACTTTATTTTATTCTTTTAATTTTGATATTAAAAGTTGAATTTTACAGTTGTTTTTGTGTATCTAATATCCACATTTTAGTTTAAAGCGTATTTGTTTTCCATTTAGGTATTGAAATATTGATACCAGTTTACTCTCATTGAGCAAAGATGTCGACCAAACTGGATATAAAGAGAAGCACGATACAACATAGAAAGTGAACTTGAAATCGAAGACACAAATTACTAAAACAAAACATAAGAAAGAAGAGAGGCTTCCTCCCTAAATATGTAAATATGAAATTAATAGCCTGTTTGGCCAAGCTTCTCAGGAGGTAAGAAGTGCTTTTTTTCCCAAAAACACTTTTTTTTCCTAACTTGAGGTGTTTGGCCAAGCTTATTTAGGAAAAAAAAGTACTTTTGGGAAAAAGCAGAAGCAGTTTCAGATAAACAGAAAAAAGTAGCTTCTTTCCAAAAGCAGAAGCAGAAACAGTTTTGATTTTTCTTCTTACCTAAAATACCCCTAACGAAATATTGTATATACCAAAATAACCCTTAAGCCTAATACTTAGGATATTAATTTATAAATATTTCTTCTTATTTTTAGGAAAACTTTCTAATATATAGTGACTTTAGGGGTGAATGCTTTTATATTTGTTGAAGGAATTTTAATATATTTAACTTATATTAAAAGAATTAAGTACTTTTTAATTTTAATTTTATATTTTACATAAATAAAATATATTTTTTAATTATTGCATGTAATAGCAAAATTTTTAGATTATTTATTTACTTATAATATTAATTATTAAGTAAATCTATTCATGTCCTTATTCGTAATTTGACACTTAAAAGCACTTTCTAAAAAGCTTGGCCAAACACAAATTATTTCTCAAAAGTGCTTTTCAGACTGATTAGCCAAACACAAATTGCTTCTCTCCAAAAGTATTTTTTTCAAAAGCACTTTTAAAAAAAGTACTTATCAAAATAAGCTAATTTCTCCAGCTTGGCCAAACAGGCTATAAATGTATTCAGGAAATGAGTTTCAAACTGTGATGTTTGCTTCCTTTACATAATAATAATAATATAATATCCACCACTGCAATAGCCACAGGGATCGCATATAGGGGACATGCATGTGACTAATGCTGGGGGGATTGACTTTTTGTTAGTCGAAAAGAAAATGTTTTTATTCGACTAAAATAAGTATATATACACAACTAGCTCAATTGGACCAAAGAGCTACTTCTTACAAAAATAACCAAATCAAAACCTATAAGACTAGATTACTCACCTACCAGTAGGAGTGGAAAACTGTCGGGTCGGGTGGAATATGGTTAGGGTCGAAAATGGATAATAAAAAAATATATAAATTATCCGATCCGACCCATATTTAGTATGGATAAAAAATGAATTAACCGACGGATAATATGAGTAACCATATTATCCATAACTTTTTGCATATGATCATTTTTGGGAGAATTCTTAGTCTCCCTAACTTGAGGAACTCCCAATTTGAGGCGTTACAAATGTAAAGTTAGAGCCATTGGTTATCCATTTTCTAAATGGATAATATGGTTCTTATCAATATTTGACCCGTTTTTAAAAAGTTCATTATCTAACCCATTTTTAGTTAATAATATGGGTGGTTAACTGTTTTCTTTTAACCATTTTGCCACCCCTACCTACCTTATGTTTATCACCTTACGAGAAAGGGCATAAGTCTAAGGGGTCGCTTGGTCGGATGCATCAGAAAAAATAATGCATGCATTACTAATTCTTGCATTACTAATACCCCTAAGCCTCTTATCCAGACTCATTCAAATTGGAAAACTATTAAGCTGGTTCAATGTATTTCTCCATTTACAATTGCCCATTTGCCCTGCCCAACTATATGTAGTTGTAATACTATTTCTTGAAATATCCTGGATTTTCTTTTAACTTATTTGTAGGATTATATTGGGTCGTTGTTGTTGTACATCAGATACTTTTATCAAGTGAAATCAATCAAACGCCTCAAATTATACTGGGTGATTGTTTTTGTACATCAGATACTTTAATCAAGTGAAACCAATCAAACGCCTCAATCCCAAGTTAGTAGAAGTTTATGTCTCAATCTCAAACTAACTGAATTCAGTTAACCAGATTTATAGCAAAGACTTTTTTGATCAGTTTGCGTGTCATTGGAATATATATGTCCCAAAGCAGAAAAAAGAAAACAACACAACAGACTACAATGGAAGAACTAATTGAAAAGGTAAATAAGCCCACTAATAAAAAGATTAAAATAGCAACAAAAAGTAAAAGCACAGGCGATGAACAGATTATGATTTAGCAGAAAAGATAACACAACAAACATTAAATGTTATGCTAATAGATTTTGTATATGGTACCTCTATTTATACATACACATATATGATATAGGAATGGTTCAATACTGAATTCTGGTAGCAGGCTTACAAATCAGATCATGATATGTCAAGTACTTTCTGTGATGTCTCAAACCTTCTAATTGGTATTTATCTACAATATATTTGGAAATAAACATACAAAATTTGCTTGTTACTAATATAGTCTAGACTCTCTTCTTCTTTAGATCCCTTGTTTCAATCCGATAGTAATATTGATCGTGTGAGAGAATAAATATATTTACATACTATTTAATCTTATTGGCAAAGAACCATAAGCAAGACAGTCAGTTAACATATTAGAAATTATATTCAGAGAATGAACATTCTCAAGTAGTTTATATTTTATCACCTAAAAGCAAATATAGATAAATTATTAATTTTTAAGGAAATAAGGCAGGCACCGAACTACAATTGTTTTAACTTTCAACCACTACAACAAAGTAAACTATAGTGACAAATTTCGTTAAATCCAACAACAAAGATAAATTTAAAAAAAGAAAGACAAAACCACATGCATCATTAGGCAATGAACTGGCATATAAGAATTAATAAAAGAATCCCCAATTTCAAAGACATAATTGACCATTGAGTGATGATAAAGTATCCATCTTCAACAATAAAAATTATTAAAAATTATAATCAAAAGAACCAGAAGGGAAGAGGAAGGAAAATAAACAGCAAGAAATTCATTGAAATTCCACACCTATAAATGCCCTCTTGACAAACAAAATAGTAGTATATATAACATTTTTTATCAATCAAAACAACTATAAAAACCACAAAAAAAAAAAAGAAGAATCACCACCATCCATAGACAACCTGTGTACACTTATCTTTAAACCATCTGAAACTTCTCCTTAAAGATCCTTTGACTTTGCCTTCAACAGAATAAACTTTATAACTAGCAACTCTCCTTTTCCTCTGAAACTCAGGATCATTTAAACTCCAAGATTTTGATATTGAGCCACTAGTACTCTTCCCTTTCTTCAGCTTGTTCTGTTGTATTACTGGAGGTGGAAGAGGTGGTGTACCAACAGAAGAAGATGCATATGAAACACTATATGACCTAAAATCTTTAGTAGAAAATTGGGGTTCATAATATTTCTCAATCTGCATCCTACCATCAGTATAAGATTTTGATCTGTAATCTTCCATATTGATGATTCTTGGTAGTTTTGATTTTGAAGCCTATAAAAGAAAAGGAGGAGATAGGTATGAGAAGATGAGAAAATTTGGACAAAGTGGGATGCCAAACTGCCAGAGAATAAGGAATAAGATGTGCTGTGTAACTACTAATGTGTAAAAGACTTTTTTAGTTTTGAATTTTGAGGAAGCATTGATTGATATTTTCCTTTTTTTTATTGATTATAGAGATTGGCGTTTATAATGGGAAACAACTTGTGTTTTGGGCTCAAGAAAACCAAGGTATTGACTAGTCAACTTTTATTATGTCCATGTTATACTATAGAGTATCTACATATTTTGAGGGAGACATTCTTTTTCCAAAAGTCTTATTTTCCTTAAAATGTCATATTTACGTATTCCTACAGTAAATTGATTTGGTCCTTAACTTTTTATTTTCCGTTGGAAATTTCTAGAGGAAATAGTTTTCTTTTATGTCTCATAATAATGGGTTCATGGCAGACTAGTATACCTATTGACCAAAGAAAATCTGAAAATTTGACCCAAGAATCGTGAGGAGGTGATTAAGAAATTATGTATTTTGTGCACAAAAGATTTTTTTTATGTTTTCCAATCTCTCTCTTAGATTTGAAGGGAAAAAAGAATCATAAAGCAAGTTAAGAAGGAAGTATACCATTTTTGGGACAGATTCCCTAACTTGTCCATGTTATGAAAAAGAAAACCTAAGAATTTCAAAATATCAGGAAAACCCTATTTCAGATAGAGAAACTCTCTCCTCTCTCTAAAAAAAATACCCTCATGAATACAGCTACTGTAACACCAATTATACCATCGGAACCGCCGGACAAAAATAACCCATATGGATATGGAAGAAACAACACCATATTCCTACAAGAAAATGCTCCTTGACAAACCTGCAATTCACCAAACGGAATACTACGACGAAGATGCCACCACAATCATCAAAGATAATAAAGAAAAAAATATTGAAGGCTCAATCGTCCTTTCCCAAGAAGACAAGAAACACCTATATCTTCCATGGCGCTTCTCAGTTATCATAAAGGTCTTCAGACGTAGAATGTCTCGCCACTAACTTCGCTCTAAACTAATTGACTTATGAAAACCATCTGAACAGTTAATCTTGATCGACCTAGGAGAAGACTTCTTTATTGTCAAATTTAGTCGAGAAGAAAATATGGTTAAAGCACTACATCTAGGGCCATGGTTTGTCTTTGGGAATTTTCTATCAGTACATAAATGAGAATCAAAATTTGTGCCACAAGAAGCTACCCTCTCTAACACAACCATATGGATTCGCCTACCGCTAATTCCAACGAGTTTTATGACAAAGAAATACTTGAAAAGTTAGAAGGAAATTGTGAAAACTACTAAAATTGACCCATGCACCCCCTCTACTTGAGAGGAAGATACGTGCACAACTGTATCCAAGTACCATTAGAAACTCCAGCGGAAACATCAGTAATAATTGGAGGCCACAAGCAAGCAGTGATTTACGAAGGCGAAGGCCCACTATGCACAACTTGCCGAAGAATTGGCCACACAACAAAAATTTGCAACTTCAAAAAATTACATCTAACCCCAACCACAAGAGGCACGGAAACATCAGAGGAAACACTAAGAAAGGGGGTGAGGATGAATGGAAGATAGTAACCTTCCCAAGACGAGAGAAAGCAGACCAACAGAAGACGAAGGAAAGGAACTGCTAACAACCAGTATCATGCATCACAAGCACAAAAGATCTAGGTAAAATGTTCGATGTAAATTCAGGTAAGTTTCTAGAAACTAAACAGTTCAACATAATTCTAAGTCCAATAATACCAGATCAAAAAATTACAACCAGCCCAACGACCCAGTCAATAAACAAAACCCCATCCCACAATCTCTAGTAAATCATCTTACGCAGTCCCAACCCAAACATAACGCCAAATATAAGGCAGGAATGGGGCCCGACGAACCTGACACTAATTTGTATCCTTCGCCACTCAGTGACACATACAACGAGGCCCCTGCTCATAATCCAACCCCAGACGCAAAAAAATGTCAAAGTTGGGCCATTGGTCCACCAGGCCGGTTCTGAACAAGCAATTGGGGTCCACACCCAATTGTAGATATCCTGCCCACATAATCACCCCTACCCAAACACCTACACGTCCCCTACCTCTCTCTCAGCGGAGGCTCTAATAAAAACTCAACACACTCCATGAACACTCAAGTGCCTCACCTGAGAACCTACTCAACCTCAGGTGAAAAGACACTGTCTGTCCACTCTAACAGATATCACATTAACTCCGAATCTTTTTCTCTAGATACATTAACCGATGACTTTTCTACTAATCTAGTTGTGACACCAAAAGATGTAATTATGAATCGGTTCATTAACATAACCCCCCATTACCCAAAGTAACAAAACAAAAAAATCAACCACCACCCATCATTGTGACATCGTTACACAACCACTGGACCACTCCCCGACATCCTGGCTGGAGGTGGCATTACAAGGACGGGGTCTATCCTACAATTTCACCCTGAAAAATCAACCAGTGACATTGATTGTCCAAAATTCGATGCATATGGAAAGGGTAATAGTGGAATCCCTGAACAAGGCCATGGGTTCCTTTAGCCTATGCCTATGGCAAAAAATGTCAAGAAACGGTATCATGCAACAAAATATGGATCCAGCACTGCTCAACAGCCTTATCTCCAAGCGTTCCAATCAATACTGTTCTTCCTTGATTCGGGAACGGAAGACCCAACAGCATCTCTGGTATTTGTGACCATCGAATCCCAAACCCACCAAGATCCATCAATTTCATCTCCACTAGAGAAGAATCTGTCACCACCGCTGGAAAATATTACAAAGGAAATCAACAAAACCCTAGGTCTTCTGAAAAGGAAAAGCCCACCGGAAATGGAAGGAACAACCTATGGTCCCCTTCACACAGACTCTCTACTACTGGACTCAGTCAGGGGCGATATAGTTTAGTGTGGAGACCAGCGAAGTGCTGGTGTTGATGTGCCCAAGAATAGTGACCAAATGCAAACTGAGCGTAGTGTCTCACCATAACCAAAGGGTGACCAAAGCGCTCCTTAACCTGACACCAATTCTCAGCATGAGGAGAAAGAACCAAACGATCCTAATGAGGACTCCATATAGAATAGATAAACCTCAGAAGAGCCAGTCCCCACACCACCAAACACCCCTAATGAACTACATCATATGGAATGCTAGGGGTGGCAACAATGCTGAGTTCAAGATGTACTACATGGATATGGTTCATCTCCACAATCCAGCCTTGCTAGTACCGCTAGAGACTAAGATGGTTGACCATAAAAATCTGGCAAAGGAGCTGGATTTCGACATGTTAATCCATTCTTCGACCATTGGCTTATCTGGGGGAATCGTGCTGATGTGGAAAGAGAACAATATCACTGTAGATGAGGTTCCACCACCCCTCAGGGCATCCATACCATAGTTAAGGTACTCTTAATCCACACCCCTTGGTTATTTTTTGCTATTTATGCTAGTAACATTTTAGCAAATAGGAAGTTGCTCTGGGTAAGCCTAGTTACTATCTCCAAAAGCTACCCAAACAACTGGTTTATGGGTGGAGACTTCAATGACGTATTAAAAGCTAGGGATAAATTTGGGGGCAACCCAATTAACCCAAGTCGTAGTAATTTGTTTTAGAATTGTCACAATGAATGCAACTTATTAGACTTAGGTTACAAAGGAAGAAAATTCACCTGGACTAACAAGAGATACAAGAATTGGACTAGTTTGATCCTTGAGAGGATAGATAGGTCTTTTGCCAATGAGAGCTGGACTTCCCAGTATCTCGAGGCTATTGTGATACACCTACCTAGGACCCACTCTGATCACTGCCCTATTCAAGTTATGCTAAAAAGGGACTCCCTCAATTACTCCTACAGACCCTTTAGGTTTGAATATATATGGATTAGCCACCCTTCCTTTCCTAGTATCATCAAAGAGACCTTTACCATTAACTCCTCCCTAATCCAATCTACTGAAATGTTCAAGCACAACGTGAATCAATGGAATAGACACACGTTTGGTAATATATTCCATTAAAAAAAAAGTCATAGCTAGAATTGCTGGAATCCAAAAATCCCCTAACTACCAGTTCAGTAGTTACCTGTTAAACCGAGAAAGCAATCTGACCAGTGGGCTTGACTCTATCCTCAAAAATGAGGAAGATTTCTGGAAACTCAAATCTAGGATTAACTGGCTAAATGAAGGGGATTCCAATACTAGATTCTTCCACACATCCACTCTCAACAGCAAAGGAAAAAATATGATCCTCTCCCTCAAAGAAGATAGTGGAAACTGGATCTATGACCAAGGGGACATTAAGTCATCCATTTTGTCATTTTTAGGAGCATCTACACTTCATCACACACACAAGATTCCATCTCCACTACCAATAATATGGACATGAGAGATAAATGAAATAAAAATGGCCATCTTTCCTTCAAGCCTTTCAAGCCCCCTGGGCCTAATGGTCTCCATCCTTTCTTCTACCAGAAATACTGGAGCATTATAGGAAACTCAGTAATTGATTTCTGCAAGCAATGCTTCAATACTAACTCTATGTATGAGACCATGAATCAAAACTTTCTATGTCTCATCCCCAAGTTTCCACAAGCTTCCATACTCAAAAACTTTAGACAATTGAACTTTGTAACACCATCTATAGGTCCATCACTAATATTATTATCAAAAAAATCAAGCCTATGCAACCTGACATAATTGGCCCTAGCCAGGCCAGTTTTCTTTCAAATAGGAGGGCTTCTGATAATGCAATTATTGTGCAAGAGTATATTACTCATTTTGGGAAAATGAAGGGGAGGCAGGCTCATATGATCCTTAAAATTGATTTAGAAAAAGCTTTTTACAAGATAGAGTGGTCTTTCATTAGAGACACACTCTATGCCTTCAACTTCCCCCTGGACTGACTAAGCTAATCATGTCTTACATTACCGCGTTAATCATCTCAATCTTAGTGAATTGAGGAAAATTAAATCTTTCAAGCCCTCCAGAGGCATTAGACAGGGGGACTCCAACTCCTCTTATCTGTTCATTTTGTGTATGGAGAGACTCTTCAAGGCAATTGATCAAGTTATACTTGGCATGCAATGTCAACCTATCAGCATTAGGAGGTTTGGCCCAAGAATCTCCCACCTCTTCTTTTTTTATGACTTACCCTATTTTCCAAGTCCAACAATAGGAATTGCACCACCATAGATCATATCTTACAAGTCTTCAATGAGAATTTTGGCCAAAAAATTAACCTTACTAAGTCCAGAGTCCTTTTCTCCTCTAACACAAGCGTGGATACCATGGAATATTCTCTGGGGACCATATTCCTAAAATTAGTCATTACTACTTTAATAAAGGGAGTGCTCGTGCTCATCTTCGTCCTCTGTTAAGCTACCTCGACCTCGTTGATGACATGTTATTTTCTCATGATGTCGACCTTTTGAAGCCAAATCATTACATCTTGTTGACGACTCGTGGAAGCCTTCAAATGGTTTTTTTTTAAATATCGACTTGCTCCACATATAATTATGGTAATTTTAGCCCGTACACTATCTATGTGTATATGTACGTATGTTGTTGTCCCTTTTATAATCACTGAAACTTAATACTAGCTTTCTACTTTAAGAACACGATTTTTTTTGGACCTAAATGATGAGATATCTATATTATATTAAAAGCACGAAGGCCCTTAGTGAAATGTTGTTCGTCTTTTTTACCCTTCAAAATTAGAGTTCAAACTAGACAAAATAGTCTTTTAATTACTATCCTAATATTTAGAAATATTTATTTAATAACTTTTCTAATATTTAAGAATAGTCATTTATTTTTTTTCTAATATTTAAAATTTTGAAAATTAAAGTTTATATGTATTAAATATTTCCTTATTCAAACTATATACAAACTTCTATATTTAAGAATTTTAATTTAGAAAGATTTTAGTTATATAAATTCTTTCCTTTTATAATCATTACTTCTAACACCAAAGATTTAAGAAATAATATTAAGCTAACTATTAAAACACGATTGACTTAAATTTTCTCTTACCAAATATTAGAAAGTTTACCCATCTGCTTATTGTCGTATAAATTTATGTGACGACCCAAAGGGTCATCACCTGTTTTCTCTTTCAGTCCGTGCTACCGAGGCCTTGAAAACCTTATTTTTATTTGCTTCGATTTACGTGCACAGTCCGAGTGCGTAGCCGAAAAGCTTAAATATAAATTCTGTGTAAAAATTAATGAATTTTGATATTAATATGATTAAAGTTGACTTTGGTCAATATTTTTTGTAACGGACCCGGACCCGTGATTTGATGGTCCCAGAGGGTCCGTAGAAAAATATAGGATTCGGGCATATGCCCGGAGTTAAATTCCGAGGTCTAGAGCCCGAGAAAAAGAATTTTTCTGTGAAATTGTTTTTCTAAAATTATTAAGGAAAATATAAATAAAAATTGATTAAAAGACTATGGTATCGGGCTCATATTTTGGTTCCGACACCCGGTACAAGTCTTAAATATAGTTTAAGCGCTTTCTGTGAAATTTGGTTGAAATCGGACGTCATTTGATGTGTGTCGGACCTAAATATCTAAAATTTGAAGTTTATGAAGTTAGAATGAAAAATGATGATTTTGAGGTTTGATTTATTGATTTTGATGTTCTTTTGGCGATTTGGTCGCTCGATTAAGTTCGTATGAGGTTGTTTAGTTAGTGTGTGTGTTTGGTTAGGAGCCCCGAGGGCTCGGGAGTGATTCGGGGGTGGTTTGGATTATTTTTGGCCTTAGAGGAAGTTGCAGAAAATCTGCAGTTTTTGCACAGTTGTTCCCTCCTTCGCGATCGCAATCTTCATCTCGCGTTCGCGTTCCTTTGAATTTTTTTCCTCCTCTGCATTCGCGTACTCGATCACGCGATCGCATAGCTTCAACATTGCCTTCAATGCGTTCGCACCAGTAGACTCGCGTTCGCATAGACCAAACTTTTGGACCCCTAGTATTTCTTCTACGCGTTCATGTTACCATCCATGCGATCGCGATGACCAGTCAGTGGGACTCTTCGCGATCGCATCCCTATTTTCGCGATCGCGTAGGGAAAATTCGCCCAGTTATTTTTAAAGCCTAAAAACTGACCAGTGACGGGATTCTTCACATAATACACACGAGTTCATCTTCTCCACAGCACATAGGTGATTTTTAGAGCTATTCTTCACCAAAGCTTCTTGTGTAAGTATTATCTAACTCGTTTTCTTCATTTTCTATCATAATCTATCAAATTCCTAGATCTAAATCATGTAATTTAGGGCGTAAATTGGGGAAAAAGGGTAGAATTAGGACTTTTCAATTTTCTTTGATTTAGATCTCATTTTGGGGTCGAATTTAAAAATAAGTTGTATATCCGAGCTCGTGGGGGAAATGGGTAACATGAAATTGGTTCGAACCTCGTGTTTTGACCAAGCGGGCCCGGGGGCAATTTTTGGAATTTTTAGAAGAAAGGTTGGGAATCTATGTTTAGGAATTGGGTTTGATTTGTTTAGCTATTATTGATATTTTAAAGTTATTATTTCATAGATTTGATTGAGTTGGAGCCGAATTCGAGGGGTAAAGCTACACTAGAGGCTTGAGTTGATTGTTGGAGCATTTGAGGTAAGTGTTTGGTCTAACTTTGACTTGAGGGAATAGGAGTAGAGTCTTATTTGCTAATTGCTATTTGTGGAGTATGGTGTATAGGCATGGTAATAATAGGTGAATTTGACTATGATCACGCCCTAAATAATCACATTTTCATGTTGTTTTGATTATATATATGATGA
>MU762723.1:7530-21762 GCA_026770625.1 Nicotiana glauca
AATGAGACGAGCCTCGCCAAATAACATACAAATAGCGGGGCCCTCAATAGGTGATTACTTCAAATACTTAGATCCCGGGATGTGCCGTTTAACTAATTTTACGGCCTTCTCAAAATAACGATACGCTAGTCACTTTAGGCGCGCTTTTAAATAAATTATTTCCCTAAACTCGGGTGTACATTTATGTAACCCAAATCCAAGTCTCAACGGAGTCGAAATGCGTTAAAAGCCATAGGCGTACTGGTACGGTATGGTCCGAAATATATTTTCACGATGTTGCAACTCTTTGTTAAAATAATAGTGATAATATTAAAACGGTTAAAAGTCACAAAATTCGCACATAGGTTAAAGTGTATAAAATCAAATAATTTAGCCGAATATAACAATTGAGCGACCGTGCTAGAACCACGGAACTCGGGAATGCCTAACACCTTCTCCCGGGTTAACAGAATTCCTTATCCGGATTTCTGGTTCGCGGACTATTAAATAGATTCAAAACCTTTCCTCAATTCGGGATTCAACCGGTGACTTGGGACACCATAAATCTCCCAAATGGCGACTCTGAATCTCTTAATAAACGAATCCCGTTTCGATTGTCCTTCAATTGGAAAAGCTCCCTTCCACCACGCCCTTCGCGGGGTGTGGTAGCGCCGAAATGAGGTGTGACAGTGTGTTCAAAGAGAGGGGAGGAGAGTATTTATAGTTTGGAATCAGGCAGGGAACAAGGTAAGAAAATAACCATGCACCAATTAGAATCAATCAGCAGCAGAAAATCCCTTTAATTGGGGAATTCAAATTTGAACAGTAAAGGGCAAGAGTTATTTAAGGAGGGAGATCAAGTAAGCATATTGCGCATAGCATACAAATAAGGGGTATATACACAATTGGATATTTAAGGAAAGAAAGCACATTAGTAAGAATAAGGTATAAGTTTTAAAAACATCAGTCAAGGGATCTCGAATCCAGTTGTAAATCATATAGAGACTGAGACAGTTAAGGAAGTAAATAATTCGAACGTTGGTATAAAATCACAGAAGATACAGGATCAATTATTTAAGGAAAACATCAGTAAGGTAAAAGAGGTTCAATCAAGAGAAATTAGTGACGAATTTCTTAGCCTGATAAAAAGAATTTCAAAAAAATAATAATAATAAAACTTTGAAAGGGAAGCTTATATATAAGCATGAAATTCTAAACAAAGAAGAACAATGAGAGTTTTTTCCATAATCACAGGCAAATAAGTTCACAAATTCGATTACAGACTCGTCGTGAGTCTGTAAACCTACGGTTTCAGAGTGGCACCCTGGTGTATTTCACTTTAAAGAAAATAACCCCCCCCCCCCCNATAGAAGTAAGAGGAAATTACAAGTTTTAAAATGAAGGCAGGCAAAATCATGATCAACAGAACTTAGAAACAAAAGCAAAGCATGGGCTTAAACATATAAGCAAAAGCGAGTCAATAACCTAGGCTAACATGCGAACAAAAGAGGTAAAAGAATCTCCGTAAAAGATCCAGTAAGAAACACAAGAGCAGGCTTGAACATAACAAGGAATAAGACAACGAGCATGAACACACATAAAATGAGTAAAAGAATCAGAAACATTTAGAACCCATTTTCAGAAAACCCTAAAAAATAGGATTCGAAGAGTTGTGAAAAGGGAAAATTGGGGAAAAACTCTAAAATGGCACACATGGCATAGATGTAGACGAATAAGCAAAAAAGGAACCTCGATTAGGCTAGGGTTTCTGAGAATCCAAAAGGACGAGAAGGCTTGGAAGTCTCGAGAATGGTTCTGAGCTAGCAAGGTCGAATCCAGACTCGAGAGGCTGAGATACGCCGGAGCAAAGCCAAAAACGGCCAAAGAAACTCGAACCGGCCAGGGTCTGGATGAGGACCTTCGAGGTCTAGCCTTGAATCTTTAATGATATGTGTGTGAGAGCAGGAGATTGTTTAGCCATGGATTCTGGTGATTTGTGGTCGAAGGGGGAGGTAGGTGTGTATTAGGGTTTCAGAGGTTGAGAGGGTTCGATAGAGACGAGAGGAACCAGAGGTGGCGGATTTGGAGAATGGGGATAGGGTTAAGGTCGTTTGGAATTAAAAATGGAAAGGGGGAGCCTCGGCCGTTGATCAAAATGATCAACGACTCAGATTAAAAGGAACACAGTCGGTTCGGGTGCTTGAGTGTTGGGTCGGGTTAATTAAGAAGTTGGGTAGGGAATTTTGGGTCTGATTTGGGCTTAAGGTTGGGTCAATTTTAGGCTAAAATTGAAATGTAAATGAGGCTACAATTGAAATGAATTGGGCTATAATTGAGATAGCCAATTTTTCCCTTTTATTTTATAAAAATAGTGAAAATAATTTTAAAAGAAAATTAAAGATGCTAAACCAATTAATAATGCATATATATTAATTAAAAAATTACTGGAACTTATTTTACAATTATAAAACACTATTAACCGTAAAATAGGCTATAATTGCATTTATATGCAATTAGCTTTAAAAATACCAAACAAATTTGTAAAAATATATAAAAAATCATCTTAATTATATTTTGATATAAATATGAGAATAAAATAAATTATTCACCAAAATGATAATTTTGGAAATAATTATTGGATTTTGTACTGTTAAAATAGACAATAAATTGATTTTAAATATTCTTAAAAATTTGGGAATAATACTAAAACACTTGGGTATGCTTATATATGCTTGTATATGTCATTTTGAAAGTATATTTGGGTATATAAAATACTTAGGAAAAAATTGGGTATCAACAGCTGCCCCTCTTTACCCAGGAAGGATTAAAGAGTTGTCGGGTAAAGATATGATGGCCAATTTTGACCGAAAGCGGTGATTTGAAAAGGATTTGACCGAGATCTGGTTTCTGAGTTGCCTACATATCCCTGGTTTTACAGGAATCAGGTCGTATGTAGTTCAAGAACCCTTGACGGAACATGCCGATGGAGATTTGAAAGGACGGACACAACGCTTGGGGGAAGCAAGAGGTTTTTTTAAGTTGATAGGCTACGGGAGACGGAGTGGGATTGCTCCTGCTGAGACGGTCGTTGCTAGCCGGTATACCTGCAAATGAGCAATATAGGCATTCCTTAATTTTTTTTTGCTTTCAGAACTCTTTGTTCTTTTAACTCTGGTTTTATGTTAAGATATTTCGAATCTCTCTTCTTTGATTATCGACATTTTTTACTGTATTTTTTGTTTGTGTTATCTTCTATCTGAGTGAGCATGTTGAAAACCCTAATTTTCTTGGGGATTTTGTTTGAGTTCCTTGGTCTGTTTGTTAATGGTCGTTTGATTTACCTTATTTTTTATCTGAGTTAGCATGTGGAAAACCCTAATTGTGGGATTTTGTCTGAATTTATGTTTGTTAGTATTCGCTTGATTTACCTTCTTCTATATCCGAGTTAGCATAGTGAAAACCCTAATTTTTTTGGGCTTATCCGAGATTCTGAACCTGTTTATTTGTTTATCTGCTTATCTCCTCTAAACCTGATTGATTTTTGAAAACCCTAATTTCTTTGGGGACTATTCGATTTATTTAAAGTTGTTGTGCACTCGCTTGTTGAAATTGTAGTGTGCTTCAATGCTCTTGACTATTTTTGGTTTTGAGTTCTTTGCATGCTTCTGATCTTCTTCTCTATTGTTAAACACTGAAACTTGACTATCATGCTTCGAATGTCTTCCTTTTAGTTACTACTTAATGCTGTTATTTTGCCATAACTTGGCTTCACATGTCTATCACTTGTGCATGCATTTATATATACTGAGTTCCTTCTGTGATTGATTCTCAAACTCGTGATTAATTTTCAAAACTTTTCCTTTGTAAAATTCTGATTTTACTCGACTGTTAAGGGGTAATTGATTATTTTCCTTTGATTGGCCTCCCTGAATCTTTCCAAAAATAATTTTAAATCATGTACTTAGACTTAATTGCCTATTGTATGACTTTACTGCTTCTTTTATGGCAACAACCATTCTGCTTACAAGGCTGATTCTCCTTTCCTCGTTTGGATCCTGTTAGCATCCGTTTGAATAAGAATCCCCCCCAATTAAAGGGGAGTCTCATACTAATTTGATTCTGATTTGTGACCATGCCATAATTGTGATAGATTTGTGCTTGTTACCTTATTTCTCTACACGTTTTCAAAGCTATAAATACTCTCCTCCTTTTTCTTTGAACACACGAACACA
This sequence comes from Nicotiana glauca, assembly GCA_026770625.1. Taxonomy (NCBI): domain Eukaryota; kingdom Viridiplantae; phylum Streptophyta; class Magnoliopsida; order Solanales; family Solanaceae; genus Nicotiana; species Nicotiana glauca. The sequence goes on from MU762723.1 coordinate 11,742, forward strand.
GAAAGAAATTCTGAGTTCAAATCACTCTCACTTAAAACTCTCTCCCTCTTTCTGCTACTTGTGCTGCTTTGGACTTTGTTTACTCTACTTTCTTCTACACTTTTTGCTTCTCTACTGGTATGTCCCAGTTAATTTATAGGTCTCAACAACAATGTGTTTTATTCCAGCCTACTTCTGTTCATGTCTTCCTTAGTTAACATTTGTTTCTAGCATGTTGTAACATGTTTCCCTCTCCCTTGTAATTCTATATTTAATTTACATGTGCATCTTGTCTGTTGTTGTTAAGTATTTGATACTTTAACTGGGACATACCAATAGAGACATGCTAAACTCTGTGGTTTTCGATGATTTATGGAGGCATATTTGAGCCTTGCTTGCTTGTCTGTTTCCCCTTCTGTTTGCAACTATTTGTTTTGGTTGACGCCTTAGTATTTTCTCCTTTGCAACTTGTAAAAGCCCCAAACCCCTTTCCCTTTAGGATTAGTAGTCCATTTGCCTCCAGGACTGATAGGATCGGGATGGATAATAGCATGCAATAAGTAAACGATACCATTCTGTGCTTTAATACCTTGACGGGGTGGGAATGGTAGACATGGAGATGATGATTACACGATAACACTACGCATACAATTGGGTACCGATGTTGTGCGAATGGTCCATGTAATGTATAAACCTAGGACCCCTCCCCTCTTTATTAGTTTAATAATTTTCATATTTTTAAAAGATGTTTCAACTTCTGTTTCTTATACGTCTTTCAAGTTGCTTGCACCAATTGTTTGACCCCTTCCCTTTACTTGCGTATCTCTTCAATCATAAAATTGTTTCCTTTCTGAATTTTAGCACTTCTTTTAACCTTTTTATGCTTCTTATTTAAATACTTGCTTGTTTATTCGTGTTTGCATTTAAAGTCACAATTGTAGCATGGCCGGGAACCACACTAGTGGATCTTGAGGGGTGCCTAACACCTTCCCCTTGAGATAATTTCGAGACCTTACCCAAACTATGGTTTTCATCTTTAATTCTTCTAAAAATTGTCCTAATGCACTATAATCATTAGGTGGCGACTCTCCAAAATCCAAAAAAAAAACCAATTCCCAAGCGAAAAATGAGTTGTCTTCCCAAATGTCATAAACCTGATTCTGAGGAAAAGGGGGCGTCGATACCTAGTCTATTGCCGGGGTCATTCACTCGGAAGCAGCATTCACCGGAACCACATCTTCGGTGGTATGGCCTTTGTTAGCCCGACCTTCGACAGCCCGATCTTTGGCGTCCTATTATTCGGAGGCCTCTTCCTCCTCGAGGACTTCGTCTTCGTCATCCCCACTCTCGGATCCGCTGATAGAATCTCATTAGTAGAGAGCAATGTAGCTGCCTCTTTCTCCAAAGCCTTCACCTTCTCAATATCTAAAGAAAGGTCAAAACCTTTGGCATGCACTTCATCGAGAGTTTGCTTTCGAGATTCCGGCTAAGCATGATTAACGGGGGAGGATAACTTGAGCTCGGCCACAACAGATATCTCCCTAACCCGAGCACTAGCAGCTCCAGCACAGCTGCAACATTGGTTTGATATGAAGACACGAACGCATCAGATTCAAACTTAACCTTAGATAACTCATCGACCGTCTCAGTATGAAGCTCCTTAAATTTACGACCCTCCTCTTTTTCACTCCGAAGTTGACTCTCGGTGGAGACTAGTTGTTCCCCAAGACTGTTTTTTCAGAGACCAAGCGATCCATATTTTGCATCCACCTGAGGGCTACAACCTCTTTGGTTTTAAGCTCATCCCGGAGCTACTCCATCAGGTCAGCCTTTTCTTGGAACTGCAAAAGTGGAACATTAGACGCCAAAACAAATAAGTAGAAAATATGCCCACAAAGACTATGTTACCTTTTCAAAGAGCTCGACCCCCTCATGGGAAACTTTCACAAAACTAGCTCGAAGATCATCAAGTTCCCCCATTCTTTTGGCATAGAGAACCTTGAGTAGTCCATCTCTGACGTAATCTTCCGGAGCTCATCTTCACACCGGGAAAGCATAGTTCGAGACTTGAAAAAAGCCAGATCGAAGAGATTCGCATACTAAACACAAAGGAATGAGGTCAGAAAAGCAAGAATCAAACTCTTAATGTAGTTGTTAAGTCAAAGTTTACCTGCTTTCGAAGGTTCTCTGCCTCTTCGAGGATGAATGGGGAGTCAAGATCGGGGACTTTTTTGATCCCGGCAAGGCATTCGTCGAAGATTTCATTCTCCTCGTGGGATGTTACCACATCAGGAGTCTTCAAATCTTGGGCATCTCATATTTTCCCCTCAGAAAATGATAGGCCTGGCGGAGAGTCATCTACATCAATCACCCCGAGTGGCTCTATCGGGGCTTTCTCCCACCTTAGAGGAACCTCAGGGTTGAGTTCTCTGAGTTCACAGACCAAGTGCCCTTCAGAACAGGGCGCTTTCCTGCCACTAGTCAGTTCGAGAACCTCGCTCGAGCCCCCCTCACCCCCGGAACTTCCTCAGCTTGAGGTTGAACCGCTTCGGTGACCTCTGACTTAGCAGCCTTTGAAGGATCGGTGCTTCCTCCTCTCTGAGTTAATAACGGGAGAGCATTTTATCCCTCGGACTCATCTCCCCCTTCGTCCTCATCACGAAGAAATACAACAGTTTCGAGAGTCAAGGCCACCGTATGGGCCCTAGGTTTTTAAAGGTTGGCCTTTTTCAACTTCAGGGACTCCACCGGCTAACCTTTCCTTCTTTTCTTGTCCTTGGAAGGTTTTTGGGTCTCTCCCTCGCCAGGTGGGGGCGGCCTCATCCAAACAACATCTACGAGGCCTACACAAGCGTAAAGGCAAGTGTATTGATGAGGAGTATTTCACTAAGGGATTTAAATAGGCAAATAATAAAGACTCACTGTGGTTTTTGGCCTTATCGGCCTTTGGCCAAATCGCACTAAACGTGCTCAATATATCTGAAAGTGGAAGGTTGTTGCGGAACCCAGCTCGGAGGTCCGCAACTACACCTAGATATTAATCAACCACTGCATCGTCAAAAGGGAATTAGTTCAAATGAAAGGGAAAAAGTTTAAGTAATGAAACATGCTTGATAGGTCTGTACTTACGCTTCGTATTCTATTCCTTGGGGAACTACATCTTTTCAGTGGGAATCAGATCGGAGCTCCTAACTTGAACAAAGTGGCTCATCCACCCTCGATCTTTATCCTCATCGATGCAAGCGAAAAAAGACTTCAGAGATCGACGTTGCAATTTTATCAGACCACCTCGATAGAGACAAAGACAGTATAATCTAATCAGGTGTGTGAGGGTAAAGGACATCCCCTCAACCTAATTACGTGAACAATCCGCCAAAAGGAAGGATAAATTTGGCTGAGTGTCACGACCCTAAAAAGAACCCGATCGTGATGGCGCCTATCGTGAAACTAGGCCAGCTGACACAAACCCCAAAACCAACCATACATTTATAATAAGTTATTTAAAACCATCAATTAGATAAAATCCCATAATATAAGTTAAAACAAACATTCCGAAAACATAACACAAGCCCGAAATCGGGGTGAACGACTACAACTCGTCTACAAATAAGAAAAGACAACAAATTCTGAAAATAAACTACTAAGATAGACTAAATAAGATAGGAAGGAGAAGCACTAGGCTGCGAATGCCAAAAGAGCTACCTAGTCAACTCCGGAGACCTGCTGGAAGGCTAATCAACACTCATTATCGCAACCCGAGACTCTTGGATCTGCACATAAGGTGCATGGAGTAATGTGAGTACGCCAACTCAGTAAGTAATAACAGTAAAGGCAGTTGAGCAGTAAGAACAATACGTAAAACACGTCATAATGCTACAACAAAACAGTATAAATCCAGAACAATGCAGTAAATCAATAAAACATCATAAAAAGACCTCAGTTAAGTAAAACCTTTTTTAAAAAAACTTGCAATATTTTCAAACGAGTGATGAAATCAGTGAGTAAAAGTGATAAAACATAAATAGCCCCTCAGGCAAAACATGTACCACAACTGCCCCTCGGACCAAGTGTCAATAGATCCAGCCCCTCGGGATACCTCACAATCACTCGTACTCAGCCCCTCAGGAAATAACATGAAACAACAACATCCCCTCGGGAAATATCACATCTCATACTGGGTACCCGCGCTCACTGGGGGTGTTCAGACTCCGAAGGGGCTCCTACAACCCAAGCGCTATCACAAGCCATCTCGTGGCATAACAAATCAAGCCATCGGCCTCTCATATATCACAATCAGTACACATGTTGCGCAACTCGATCCTATAATATCCTCACAATGCAGGCTCTCGGCCTCACTTAGTCAGAGATCTCTCAAGCCCCTCGGGAAACAAGAAAACATGATGCTCAACCCAAAATATCATTTAAATTATCAAAATGGGGTAAATACGGCTGAGTTATGAAAACAGTAGAATACAACATGACTAAATACAAATATGAAGTTAAAATAGTGAGTAATAGTGGTAAAAAGCCCCTAAGGGTCTAAAATAGTTAGCACGAGGCCCAAATATGGCACTCAGCCCGAAACATGGTAATACTTTCCAAAACACAATGATATCAAACAATTTTCAATCAATTACGCGACTTAATAGTCATAAGGGACAGACTAAGTCACAATCCCCAATGGTGCACGACCCCACGCTCATCATCTAGCGTGTGTGTCACCTCAAAATAGCACAACGATGTGAAATTTAGTGTTTCATACCCTTAGGATAACATTTACAATCATTACTTACCTTAATCCTGTTCAAACTCTAGACTGTTATGCCTTTACCTCTCGACTCGGCCTCTAAATGCTCCAAATCTAACCAAAAATACATTCGTACCATCAAAATATGCTAAGGGACAAAGCCCACTCGACAATAACCAATTTATATCAAGAATCCCGAAATTAGCCAAACCTGACCCCTGGGCCCACGTCTTGAATTCCGATAAAAATTACAAAACTAGAATCCTTGCACTCTTATGAGTTTATACACACCAAATACATCAAAATCTGACCACACCTCAAATCCCTAAATGAAAGTCTCTAGTTTCAGACCCTAAACCCCTAATTTAAACCACTAATTTCCATAAACTCCAAGTCAACAGTAAAATATCCTCATAGAAATGAGTTTTAGTTCCAAGAATCTTACCTCATGAAGTTCCCTTGAATTCCCTCTTCAAAATTACCCAAAAAGCTTCAATCCCGGATAAAAATGGTCAAATTTTGCGAAGGGGAACTCTTATACATTTTGGCTAGGGATTCTGCACATGTGGTCCCTATACCGCTTCTACGGTCTAGCCAACCACATCTACGATTTCCACTTAAAGTCCTGGGACTGCACCTGCGACTTCTGGTCTTCTAGCTCCTGGCCGTATCTGCGGCTGCTCTTCCACTTATGCGATCTCACACATGCGGTCCTCAATCCGCAGGTGCGGTTATGACAGGAACTTAGCAGCTTCAGCTGCCAATTTTAACTTCCAACTTCCTCATAACCATCCAAAATCACCCCGAGGCCCCCGGGACCTCAGGCAAAAATACAAAAAAGTCATATACCGCTATTTAAACTTATACCAATCTTAGGAACACTTAAAACAACATCGAATCATCAAAACACCCTCTGATTCAAGCCTATAAGTTCCAAAACTTCCAAATTTCGCTTTCGATCAAAAAGTCTATCAAACCTTGTCCGAATGACCTAAAATTTTGCACACACATCACAAATGACACAACAGACCTAATACAACTTTTGAAATTCCATTCTGACCCTGATATCAAAATTTCCACTATCAACCGGAAAACGCCAAAATTTCAAATTTCACCAATTCAAGCCTAAATCTACCCCGGACCTCTAAAATACATTATGATCACTCTCCTAAGTCCCAAATAACCTAACGAAGCTATCCAAATCAGAAAAAACAAATTCCGAGATCGTTTACTCATAAGTCAACTTCCAGTTGACTTTTCCAACTAAATGACCGACTTAAGAGACTAAGTGTCTTATTTCTCAACAAAACCACTCCGAATCCAAACTAACCAACACGATGCAAGGAATTACAACTGAACAATATATAAAGAATTAGAAATGGGGGAAACAGAGCGGTAACTCATGAAACGACCGACTGGGTCGTTACACTGAGGTCACTTGGTACTGTCGACAAAAATCGAGGATCACAGGGTCTGGAAAGGGCAAAGAAGGATCTATGGGACCTAAGGTAAATAGGTATGTGTATACACTTAGGAACCCCGCTTTGTGAGTGGTAATATCCTTATCAGGTGAAAGGATCTCCACGTGCACTTTATCTCCCCAATGGCAATCTGCCTTCACTTGTTTAAGTTCGGTTATTAAGCTAATATACTGAGAGATGGGTCACATCATCCTGGAACCGAAGCAGGCTTGTCAACCTTGAAATCGGAAGACATATCACAAAGCCCGGGGGTACACTCTTTAATGCTAGGAGGTACCACCATTTTATTCTTCGACGGGCATGAAAATGAAGAGGCCTTCTCTTTTTGTGGAACTATCTTGGAATTTTTTGCCATTTTTGTTGTAAAAATTCAGAAAAAGGAGAAGGAGCTGGTTAAGAAATGGGCACAGGAAGGAATAAGTGCAGAGAGGATTTGATGATATTGTAAAAGTAAAAGTTTGAAGAATGAAGGATTGAAGTATTTATAGATGATGTCTAAGCGTGTTGGAGAAGCTAAATGGACGAATAATAGCCGTCTTTCATTAAAGGCTTTTCAAAAACTGTGTAGGCATAAGTTTTGCACGACTGTTCAGTCACACGGACCACCGACCCCACTAGACTGACATTATGATTGGGACATCGAAGGAGCAAGAATCAGGTCGTTTCTTATCTTTTAATTCTAAAAAATGCGGGGAGCTTGATTTCGAGGACTTAACAGTACCCTTGCTCGAGTTCGGGCATTACGAAGTAAAGATCAGACTTGGCTGGAAAATGCATACCTCGAGGGGGAAAATTGGAGAACCGTCATGATCTACCTCGAGGGCAGTACAATATCGATGACACTTAAAAAATGCGAGAATTTCTCAAGGACACGTGGATCAGGGCATAAATTAAGAGATAAGATTTGTACAAAATAGTACGAGTTTGTACTAGGTTGTTATACAGATGTACCAATAGAATTCTTTACCACAATTGAAAATGTACCATATTAGGGTTTTCCCCTTCTATATAAAGGGGACCCCAATCTTTGTAAAAGACATCTCATTCACTACAATAGAATATTCTACTATGCTTTTCTCGTTTACTATGCTCCACAATTGTTCTTCAGCTATATTGTCTTTACTTTATTGTCCATACCTTATTTTCTCTTAACTCAACTCGAGGCCCCCGAGATAATCGATCCTGAGGTCCCCCTTGCTCCAACAATACTAGTTTGGTTCATCAATTCTTCTTACTTACACCTAATATTACTTGTATATTCACTAGTATCGGAATAAATCACATATTTTAAAAAATCATAAATCTCCTTTAATTGTTACTCACATTTTTCGAGGTAAACAATGATACACATAAAACTACCTTTTAATGGGAGTTTGACTACTTCCCAGCGATTTGTTTTTCCAGCCAAAGTAGTTGACATTAAGAAATGTTGGAACCAAATGATAGGATATATTAACTATTTGAAGTTTAACGAACATATTGTTCTATATAAAAAATAAAAGAAATATTTGTGAACATATCTTCTTGATCGAACCCTGCATTGCTTCTAATAAACACTTTATATTGTATGGTGATTTTTGAAGTTATCGCTTGTGGTTTCTGTGACGACCCAAAGGGTCATCACCGGATTTCTCTCCTTTTTCCGTGCTTCGAAGGCCTTAAAAACCTCACTTTTAGTCCGGGCGCGTAGCCGGAAAGATTATATGTTAAATTCTGTGAAAATTTTAAAATATGGCTTTAAAATGATTAAAGTTGACTTCGGTCAACATTTTTGGTAAACGGACCTGGACCCGTGATTTGACGATCCCGGAGGGTCCGTAGAAAAATATGGGACTCGGACATGTGCCCGGAGTCGAAATCCAAGGTCTAGAACCTGAGGAAAAGAATTTTTCTATGAAATTGTTTTTCTAGAATTATAAAGGAAAATGGAAATGGAAATTGATTAAAAGACTATGGTATCGGGCTCGTATTTTGGTTCTGATGCCCAGAACAAGTCTTAAATATATGTTAAGCGATTTCTGTAAAGTTTGGTCAAAATCGGATGTCATTTGACGTGTTTCGGACCTAAATATCTAAAGTTTGAAGTTTATGAAGTTAGAATGAAAAATGATGATTTTGGGGTCTGATTCAATGATTTTGATGTTATTTTGGCGGTTTGATCGCTCGAGTAAGTTCGTAGGATGTTGTTGAGTTAGTGTGTGTGATTGGTTAGGAGTCCCGAGGGCTCGGGAGTGTTTTCGGAGGTGTTCGGGGTGGTTTTTGACTTAGGATGATATCAGATTTTCTGCAATTTTAACACAGGGATTTTCTTCATCGCGTTCGCATTAGTACCCTCGCGTTCACGTAGCTCTGTGTCTTCCCCCTTCGTGTTCGCATCTTGAACCTCGTGAATGCGTAAGCCAAATTCAGGGCCCCAGTATTTTCCTTCTTCGTGTTCGCGAACTGATTCCCGTGTTCGTGTAGTTTCAGTTCCTCCCTCAACGCGGTCGCGAGCCACTCCACGCGTTCGCGTAAAGCATTTCCCTGGACCCCCCAGTCTTTCTCTTCGCGTTACCAGCCTCTTCATCGCGAATGTGATGGTCTGTTGAATTAACCCTTCGCGAACGCGGCCCCTTTCCCGCGAACGCGAAGGGCATTTTTGCCCAGTGATTTTTAAAGTTCAAAAACAGAATAGTTACAGGATTCACTCCATTTTTCCACACGAACCCTTCTTCCTCACACCCCATAGACGAATTTTGAAGAGTTTTTCCTCCATAACTTCATAGGTAAGTGTTCCTAACCTTGTCTTCTCTTAATTTCTTCAACTAATCACCAATTTCTAAGCCTAAAACATGAAATCAAAGTAGAAATTAGGGGTTTTGGGTAGAGTTAGGGTTTTGAGAATTTTGGCAGATTCAACCTCAATTTGGGGTCGAATCTTAAAACAAATTACAATTTTGAACTCATGGGGTTATGGGTGATTGGGTTTTGGTCTGAGCCTCATGTTTGGACCATGTGGGTCCGGTGTCGAATTTTGGTATCTTTGGAATAATGCTAGGAAATTCATATCTACGCTATGGGATGTTGTCGTTGAGTCCTTATTGATATTATTGAATTAATTATGCCTAGATATCATTGTTTCGGAGTCAGATTATAGAGGAAAGGCGGTATTTGAGGATTGATTTCTATTCTTTGGACCGAGGTGAATATTTGATCTAACTTTCGCTTGAGGAAATAGGATTAGAGTATTATTTGTCAATTGCTAAATGTTGAGTACGGTGTATAGGCATGGTGACGAGTATCTATACACCGGTATCTAGCATGACCGTGGGTCCTTATTTGTGCTTATTTGGGATTCGGTAGTAATTTTTCCTTGTTAATTGGTGGTTTCTATATGATATGAAGAGAATGAGAAGGAAATATTATTTGTAAACTCCTTGGAGCGTTGGCTCAATTTTTTTTGACTTGATTATAGAGTAAGAAATGAACGTAAAAGGAAGAAATGTGATTATTCCCTTGCCGGGACGTGTAAAATTATGGTTGTTGCTCCCTTGCCGGGAAATTTAACTGCTTAGTCATATTCTCCCTTGCCGGGAANGATCATGAGAGTTGATGTAGTTTGTGCTTACTTCTAATAAGTTGTTTTCCTCTGTATTTCCCCTGCGCATGTCCCCTCCCCGTTTTAATTGGTATTTTTCTGCTGTTATTTCGTTGCACTTGTATATATATCTGCACAGGTTGTTTTTGGTAGGTCTTATCTAGCCTCGTCACTACTTCGCCGGGGTTAGGCCAGGCACTTACCAGCACATGGGGTCGGTTGTGCTGATGCTACACT
>MU762723.1:23806-50368 GCA_026770625.1 Nicotiana glauca
ACTTTGTGCATCTTTTTGCACAGATCTAGGAGCAGCTTTTGGACCATGGCAATAGGATATTGATCGGAAGCTGACTTTAGTCTAGGGACTTACGAGGTAGCCTAGATGGGGTTCGCAGGTCGGAGTCCCTTTCTATGTTTCAGTTTGTTTTCATTGTACAGAGACAGACATTTATGTATTTCTATTCTGACTTGTTTGTAGCACTTTTTAGTAGTTCGTGAGATAGTGACATCAGTCTTGGGTAGAGAAATATTAAACTTCCGCTTTTATTTAAATGACTCGTTATATTTATATTGTTATTATCGAGGTGAAATCAGGGAATGTTTAAAATATTTGGCTTTCCTAGCTCTGACAGTAGGCGCCATCACGACTCTCGATGATGGAAAATCCAGGTCGTGACAAGTTGGTATTAGAGCTCTAGGTTACATAGGTCTCGCTACTCACGGACAAACTTGGTAGAGTCTGAGGGATCGGTACAGACACGTCTGTATTTATCCCCCCAAAGGCTGCGGAGTTAGGAAAAGTTTCACTTTTGTTCTTTCTTGTCGTGCGATTTTGTTTCTTAAATACTGATTGTCTTTCCACTCTGTTCTTTCGCAGATGGCGAGAACACATGCTTCCTCCTCTACCGCGCAGCAGCCTGAGCCCCCAGCAGCAGCTCTTGCGAGGGGCAGAGGCCGAGGCAGGGGCAGAGCTCAGCCCCGGGCAGCAATCCTAGAGGTGGAGCCTCATATTGATTATGGTGAGGAGGTTCCAGGACCAGCAACTCCGGTGGGCCCAGCTTTGGTCCAAGGAGGGTTCATGGTCACCCCAGATCTTTAGGACGTTTTGGTCAGACTGGCAGGCTTTGTGGATAGCGTCACTAGAGCGGGTTTGCTTCCAGTAGCACTAGCCACTTCTCAGGATAGAGGCGGAGTTCAGACTCCTGCTACACGTACTCCGGAGCAAGTAGCTCCCCAGGCTCATGTCCCAATAGTTCAGCCAGCTGTGGCAACTCAGCCAGGTATTGCAGCCCAGAACGGCGATGGAGCGACGATGTCTTCGGATGCTTTATGGAGACTTGATAGGTTCGGTTCTCCAAGATTTTCACCACCACATACAGCGGTGCTTCATCGGAGGATCCACAAGATTTCTTATTCAGCTGCCACGAGATCCTTCGGACTATGGGTATTATAGAGACTAATAGGGTCGACTTCGCCACCTTTCGACTTGCAGGATCCGCCAAGACTTGGTGGAGGGACTATTGTTTATCCAGACCAACCGGGTCGCCATCATTGACATGGGATCAGTTTGCAGAGTTGTTTTTGGAGAAGTTTTTCCCAGTTACTCAATGAGAGGCTCTTCGCAGGCAGTTCGAGCGCCTCCAGCAGGGCTCTATGACAGTCACGCAGTATGAGACTCGGTTTATTGATCTGGCACGCCATGCTATTGTTATACTCCCCACAGAGCGAGAGAGGGTGCGGAGGTTTATTGATGGATTGATTCAGCCGATCCGTCTCCATATGGCTATGGGAGCTGGTGGTGAGATTTCTTTTCAAGAGGCGGCCAATGCGGCCCGTAGAGTTGAGATGGCTCTTGCACGGGGAGGTGGTCATGGGTCAGATAAGAGGCCCCATCATGCAGGTAGATTCAGTGGTACCTCGTCTGGAGGTGGAGATTCTTACGGTAGAGGCCACCCTCCGAGGCCCTTTTAGTCAACCCTTCAGGTCTCACATGGTACTTCAGGTGAACGTGGCTCTCAGCCGCAGTCTTCTGGCCAGTAGCTTTTCAGTTCACCATCAGCACCTATCAGCGGACCACCACTCTATTATTCTCAGCAGCCAACGGCTTGTTACACTTGTGGCGACATAAGACATATTGCCAGGTATTGCCCTCGAGATTCTGACAGCTCTTAGCAGAAGGGTCCTCGTTCTATAATTCAGGTATCAGGTGATCCACAGGCCGCCCAGCCAGCTAGAAGCGGGGGTAGAGGCCCTAGAGGTGGAGGTAGGGATCATAGAGGTGGAGCTCGGACCGCCAGAGGTAGAGGGCAGCCAGTGGTCGATCGTCCCAGAGATATGGTTCAGGGAGGTAGGGCCCAGCCCTGGTGCTATGCTCTTCCAGCTAGGCCAGAGGCTGAATCTTCAGATGCAATCATTACAGGTACTATTCTGGTCTGTGATAGGGATGCTTCAGTGCTATTTGACCATGGGTCTGCGTATTCATATGTGTTGTCTTATTTTGCACCCTACCTGGCTATGCCTAGTGATACTTTGGGTATCCCTATTTATGTATCTACACCGGTGGGTGATTCTATGGTGGTCGACCGAGTTTATCGTTCCTGTGTGGTAGTGTTTGAGGATCTTGAGATCCGTGTTGCTTTATTGCATTTAGACATGGTAGATTTTGATGTTATATTAGGGATGGATTGGTTGTCCCCGTATCATGGTATCTTGGATTGTCACGCCAAGATCGTGACCTTGGCTTTGCCAGATTTGCCCCGATTGGAGTGGAGAGGGACCACAGGACATGCCACCCGCAGTGTTATTTTATATGTAAAGGCTCGACGTATGGTCGAGAAGGGGTGTCTATCTTATCTAGCGTATGTTCACGATTCCAGCACAGAGGTTCCTTCTATTGACTCTGTTCCTATTATTCGAGAGTTCCCCGAGGTTTTCCCTTTTGACCTGTCGGGTATGCCGCCCGACAGGGATATTGATTTCTATATTGATCTGGCCCCAGGCACGCAGCCCATTTCTATTCCGCCGTATCGCATGGCCCCGCCAGAGTTGAAAGAGTTAAAGGACTAGTTGCAAGATTTGCTAGAGAAGGTTTTTATCCGGCCTAGTGTTTCTCCTTGTGGTGCGCCAGTGTTATTTGTGAAGAAAAAGGATGGATCGATGAGGATGTGCATTGATTACCAGCAATTGAACAAAGTGACGATAAAGAACAAGTATCCACTGTCAAGGATTGATGATTTATTTGACCGACTTCAGGGTGCAAAGGTGTTTTCAAAGATAGATTTGAGATCTGGCTACCATCAACTGAGGATTAGGGCATATGATGTCCCTAAGAAATCTTTCCGCACTCGGTATAGGCATTATGAGTTTTTGGACATGTCATTTGGGTTGACCAATGCCCCAGCAACATTTATGGAGTTGATAAACCGAGTGTTCAGGCCTTATTTAGACTTGTTAGTGATAGTTTTTATTGATGATATTCTGGTGTACTCCCGTAGCCAGGAGGATCACGAGTATCACCTCAGAGTGGTTCTTCAGACTCTGAAGGATAGTCAGTTGTATGCTATGTTCTCGAAGTGCGAGTTTTGGTTGAGTTCGGTTGCATTTCTGGGTCATGTTGTATCAGCAGAGGGTATTCAGGTGGACCCGAAGAAGATTGAGGCAGTCAAGAACTGGGCTCAACCAGCATCAGCAACTGAGATTCGGAATTTCTTGGGGTTAGCAGGTTATTACCGTCGGTTTGTGGAGGGATTTTCATCTATAGCATTCCCGATGACCAGATTGAACTAGAAGGGTGCCCAGTTCAGATGGTTAGATGAGTGTGATGAGAGCTTTCAGAAGCTCAAGACAGCACTGACTACGGCACCGATATTGGTTTTGCTCACAGGATTAGGACCCTATACAGTTTATTGTGATGCTTCCCGTATTGGGCTTGGTGCGGTACTGATGCAGGATGGCAGAGTCATTGCTTATGCTTCGAGGCAATGAAGATCCACGAGAAGAATTATCCGGTTCATGATTTAGAGTTGGCATCCATTGTTTATGTTTTGAAGATTTGGAGGAATTATTTATATGGTGTGACATGTGAGGTGTACATTGATCACAAGAGTCTGCAATACTTGTTCAAGCAGAAGGATTTGAACTTGAGGCAATGGACGTGGTTGGAGCTATTGAAGGATTATAATGTTACTATTTTGTACCACCAGGGGAGAGCCAATGTGGTGGCCGATGCATTGAGTAGGAAGTTCGCCAGCATGGTAGTCTTGCTTATGTTCCGGTCAGCCAGAGACCGTTTGCTTTGGATATTCAAGCCTTGGCCAATCGATTTGTAAGGTTGGACATTTCTGAGCCTAGTAGAGTGTTAGCTTCCATGATCGCTCGTTCTTCATTATTGGAGCGTATCCGTGATCGGCAGTTTGATGATCCCCATTTATGTGTCCTGAGAGACACGGTGCAACGTGGAGGTTCCACGAAGGTGACCTTAGATGATAATGGTGTTTTGAGGTTGCAGGGGCGAGTTTGTGTGCCCAATGTCGATGGGATTCGAGAGTTGATCATAGCGGAGGCCCATAGTTTTCGGTATTCTATTCACCCGGGTGCCTCGAAGATATACCAGGACTTGCTGCAGCATTATTAGTGGCGTAGGATGAAGAAAGATATTGTTGCATACGTGGCTCAGTGTTTGAACTATCAGTAGGTCAAGTATGAGCATCAGAGGCCTGGTGGTTTGTTCCAGAGGATTGACCTTCCCGAGTGGAAGTGGGAGAGGATTACCATGGATTTCGTTACTGGACTTCCGATGACTCGGAAGAAGTTTGATGCTATTTGGGTCATTGTTGATAGGCTGACCAAGTCAACGCATTTTATTTTTGTTGCAACCACTTACTCATCGGAGAGGTTAGCTGAGATCTACATCCGAGAGATTGTTCGCCTTCATGGGGTGCTAACATCGATCATTTTGGACCAGGTTACGCAGTTTACCTTGCATTTCTGGAGAGCAGTTCAGCAGGAGTTGGGCACCCTGGTTCAGTTGAGCACAGCGTTCCATCCTCAGACGGAAGTCCAGTCCGAGAGGACTATTCAGATATTGGAGGATATACTCTGAGCCTGTGTCATTGATTTTGGAGGCTCGTGGGACCAGTTTTTGCCTTTAGCAGAGTTCGCCTACAACAATAGCTACCAGTCCAACATTCAGATGGCTCCATATGAGGCGTTGTATGGTTGGCTATGTCGGTCTCCAGTCGGATGGTTTGAGCTGGGAGAAGCTCGGTTATTGGGCACAGATTTAGTTCAGGAGGCCTTGGATAAAGTCAAGATCACCCAGGACAGGCTTCGTTCGGCTCATTCGCAGAAAAAGAGTTATACGAATTGTAAGGTTCAAGATGTATCTTTCATGGTTGGTGAGCGGGTCTTGCTCCGAATGACGCCTATGAAGGGCGTGATGAGACTTGGGAAGAAGGGCAAGCTTAGCCCTAGATTCATTGGCCGATTTGAGATCCTCGATCGTGTGGGAGAGGTGGCTTACAGACTTGCCTTGCTGCCTAGCTTGTCAGTCGTGCATCCAGTGTTTCATGTGTCCATGCTTCGGAGGTATCACGACGATCCAGCCCACATGTTAGATTTCAGCACTATCCAGTTGGACAAGGATCTGTCTTACGAGGAGGAGCCGATAGCTATCCTAGACCGGCAGGTTCGACAGTTGAGGTCGAAGAGTTTTCCTTAAGTGCGTGTCCAGTGGAGAGGTCAACCTCCTGAGGCATCAACCTAGGAGTCCAAGTCTGATATGCGGAGCCGCTATCCTCATCTATTTCCCGACTCAGGTACTTCTTTCTTTTGTTCGTTCGAGGACGAACGGTTGTTTTAGAGGTGGAGAATGTGACGACCCAATGGGTCATCACCGGATTTCTCTCCTTTTTTTGTGCTTCCGAGGCCTTGAAAACCTCACTTTTAGTTGCCTCGATTTGCGTGCATAGTCTGGGAGCATAGCCGGAAACATTATATGTTAAATTCTATGAAAATTTTCAAAATGTGGCTTTAAAATAATTAAAATTGACTTCGGTCAATATTTTTGGTAAACGGACCCGGACCCACGATTTGACGGTCCCGGAGGGTCCGTTAAAAATTTGGGACTCGGGCAGTGCCCGGAGTCGAAATCCGAGGTCTATAACCCGAGGAAAAGAATTTTTCTGTGAAATTATTTTTCTGGAATTATTAAGGAAAATGGAAATGAAAATTGATTAAAAGAATATGGTATCAGGCTCGTATTTTAGTTCCGACATCCAGAACAAATCTTAAATATGTGTTAAGCGCTTTCTGTAAAGTTTGGTCAAAATCGGACGTCATTTGACGTGTTTCGGACCTAAATACTAAAGTTTGAAGTCTATGAAGTTAGAATGAAAAATGATAATTTTGGGGTTTGATTCAATAATTTTGATGTTATTTTGGCAGTTTGATTGCTCGAGTAAGTTCGTAGGATATTGTTGAGTTAGTGTGTGTGATTGGTTAGGAGTGCCAAGGGATCGGGAGTGTTTTTGGAGGTGTTCGGGGTGGTTTTGGACTTAGGATGATATCAGATTTTCTGCAATTTTTACACAGGGATTTTCTTCATCGCGTTCGCATTGGTACCCTCGCATTCGCGTAGCTCTGTATCTTCCCCCCTTCGCGTTCGCGTCTTGAACCTCGCGAACGCGTAAGCCAAATTCAGGGCCCCAGTATTTTCCTTCTTCGTGTTCGCAAACTGATTCCCGCGTTCGTGTAGTTTTAGTTCCTCCCTCACCGCGTTCGCGAGCCACTCCACGCGTTCGCATAGAACATTTCCTTGGACCCCCCCCCCAGCATTTCTCTTCGCGTTACCAGCCTCCTCATCGCGAATGTGATGGTCTGTTGAATTAACCCTTCGCGAACGCAGCCCCATTCCTGCTAACGCGAAGGGCATTTTTGCCCAGTAATTTTTAAAGTTCAAAAACAGAATAGTTACGGGATTCACTCCATTTTTTCACACGAACCCTTCTTCCTCACACCCCACAGACGAATTTTGAAGAGCTTTTCCTCCATAACTTCATAGGTAAGTGTTCCTAACCTCGTCTTCTCTTAATTTCTTCAACTAATCACCAATTTCTAAGCCTAAAAAACATGATATCAAAGTAGAAATTAGGGGTTTTGGGTAGAGTTAGGGTTTTGAGAATTTTGGCAGATTCAACCTCAATTTGGGGTTGAATCTTAAAACAAATTGCATATTTGAACTCGTGGGGTTATGGGTGATTGGGTTTTGGTCCGAGCCTCGTGTTTGGACCATGTGGGACCGGTGTCGAATTTTGGTATCTTTGGAAGAATGCTAGAAAATTCATATCTAGGCTATGGGATGTTGTCGTTGAGTCCATATTGATATTATTGAATTAATTATGCCTAGATATCATTGTTTCGGAGTCAGATTGTAGAGGAAAGGATGTATTTGAGGATTGATTACTATTCTTTGGACTGAGGTGAGTGTTTGATCTAACTTTGGCTTGAGTGAATAGGATTAGAGTATTATTTGTCAATTGCTAAATGTTGAGTACGGTGTATAGGCATGGTGATGAGTATCTATACACCGGTATGTAGCATGACCGTGGGTCTTTATTTGTGCTTATTTGGGATTCGGTAGTAACTTTTCCTTGTTTATTGGTGGTTTCTATATGATATGAAGAGAATGAGAAGGAAATATGATTTGTAACCTCCTTGGAGCGTTGGCTCGATTTGTTTTGACTTGATTATAGAGTAAGAAATGAACGTAAAAGGAAGAGATGTGATTATTCCCTTGCTGGGACGTGTAAAATTATGGTTGTTGCTCCCTTGCCGGGAAATTTAACTGCTTAGTCATATTCTCCCTTGCCGGGAACCTATTATATAATATGAAACGGGATCGTGTGGCACGCCGACCACTTATATATTATGAAATGGGATCGTGTAGCACGCCGACCACTTATATATTATAAAATGGGATCGTGTGGCACGCCGACCACTTATATATTATGAAATGAGATAGGGTGGCACGCCGACCACTTATATAGATCATGAGAGCTGATGTAGTTTGTGCATACTTCTAATAAGTTGTTTTCCTCTGTATTTCCCCTACGCATGTCCCCTCCCGTTATTTCGTTGCACTTGTATATATATTTGCACAGGTTATTTTTGGTAGGTCCTGTCTAGCCTCGTCACTACTTCGTCGGGGTTAGGCCAGGCACTTACCAGCACATGGGATCGGTTGTGCTGATGCTACACTCTGTGCATATTTTTGCACAGATCCAGGAGCAGCTTTTGGACCACATCAGTAGGATATTGATCGGGAACTGACTTCAGTCCAGGGACTTACGAGGTATCCTAGCTGGTGTTCGCAGGCCGGAGTCCCTTTCTATGTTTTCAGTTTGTTTTCATTGTACCGAGACAAATATTTATGTATTTCTGTTCAGACTTGTTTGTATCACTCTTTAGTAGTTCGTGAGATAGCAACACCAGTCTTCGGTAGAGAAATATTAAACTTTCGCTTTTATTTAAATGACTCGTTATATTTATATTGTTATTGTCGAGGTGAAATCAGGGAATGTTTAAAATGTCTGGCTTGCCTAGCTCCAACAGTAGGCGCCATCACGACTCCCGATGGTGGAAAATTCGGGTCGTGACAGTTTCTCAAAACACATATTAGAGAGACATATCCAAAATTTTATGTTTATTGGTTTCTATAATAATTTCAAGTTAATATACAAGAATAATTGGATCAATAAATTGGGTCCATTCTAAATATACATTTAATATTTTTTTAGTATAACTACATAATCTGGACAAAAATTATTTGGTTCACGTGAACCCGTAACCTTTTCACTAAATCCCCTATTAGCAAGTGTATATTTGTTAATTAATCTCTTGTGTAGTTGGTTTCGTTACCATGAATTCGAAGCACTATCTAAAGACAATAGATTTGATCCTACAAAAAGAATAAAGTGCAAACAGAATCCTTATCATGGATATTTTCTCTTAGCTCTGTTTTGAATTTTCTATTTGCAATGATGCTACGTACTCAAAAATTCAGCTTATATAAAAGCTGGTAACAACTTCATTCTCTCAATTTGTAGGTATACTGTTGGATAAAAATGGGACGAAATATAGTAGAATAATCCCAAAACCAATGCATTATGAATATATATTAACCATATATAAAATATATTTTGCAGCAAAAAGAAGTGATTATTCTTCATCTAAATTGTTCCACTAATAAATATATCTCTTTCATACATTTCCACTATAATTGAGAAAAGCCAAGTATATTAGTATAACAGGTCCAGATACTTAAGTACAACTTTCATTCAAAAGAAAAAAGGGAAGAATAATCCAAAAAAGTAGAAACCTAAAAAAGAGCTTTTGCTCAAATATTTGTCCTAAATATTTGAAGTATAATGAAGTTAATTAATATTAAAAAGAACTGTAGATGTACGTAGGAATAATTCTCTAGTTAAGTATCTCATATACAATTTGATAATTTAAACTATTTAAGCTCTCTTGAAACCATTGTGCAATGGTGAATTTGGACTTAGTTCCTTTCTATGCTTATAATGATTCTTATAGTGATGATGTTGTTTTTGGTGATGAGGACTACTAATACTTTCTTTCTTCAATTCCTTTTGACCATTTTCGCCTTGAATATCTTTTTCACTGACGTCACTGCTTTCAGCTCGAGCTGTGTATACAAAGGTTACCATTGAAGAACTATCGTCATAGTTCATCAAAGGTTCTAGGGTTTTCACCACTGTGCTCATGTCCGGTCTAGCCTTCGGCCTGTGACTTAGACATTGATATGCTACTAATGCTGCATTTTGGATTCCTTCTTCTGAGTACATTCCTTCGAGCCTCGGATCCATTATTCTACGTAGTTTTCGAGGGTCTTTTAGTTGTGGTCGCGCCCAATCTACTAAGTTTTGCTCTCTGTGTGGACGATTTTTGTCGACTGACCTTCTACCTGTTAGAAGTTCCAACAATACTACTCCAAAACTGTAGACATCACTAGCTGCTGTCAAATGACCTACATAAGATTTCAATTGAATTAGCGTGTGTGACTGTTGAGACGTAATATAATTAAGCAATTAAAAGTGTGTGTGGTTAAAAAATGTAATTTATTGTTAGTGTAGAATGAAACTATTACCAGTCATAATGTATTCAGGAGCAGCATAGCCATGTGTTCCCATGACTCGAGTGGAGACGTGTGTGTCATCTCCTTCTGGACCATCTTTTGCAAGTCCAAAATCTGAGAGTTTGGCAGTGTAATCCTGATGAAGAAAAGACAAATAAAAATTAATTACAGTCAGATATCTCCATAGCAGCATCTTTATATAACAACTATTCAATATAAAAGTCAAGTTTTTCTCGAAACCAGTTTATATGTTAAGTTATAAGTAATATATGTCCTCTGGGGGTGTTCAACCGAACCGAAAAACCGCACCAAACCGAAAAACCAAACTAAACCGATTAAAAAACCCGACAAGGTTTGGTATTGAGTAAAAATCCGAATCAAACCGTCATATAAATATATAAATTTTATTTATATTTTTAAGACTTTATAGTGAATTTTCTTTAGAAATGTAGAAATATTTGGGATCCTCTCATGTATTAACCTTGAAAGTGTAAATTAACAAAAAATTATTGTTAGACGACTAAGAAAATAACTATCATGTGTTACTAAAAAAATTCTCCCATTAGAATATATTAATAGATCATATATTTGTCAATTTTTTCCATATTTACTAAACATATATTCACTTATCAAAGACTTATCTATAATTTTAACAAAGTAAGATTGAAATAATATTCATGTAACAAAAAAACCCGAAAACCCGAAAAACCCGACAAAACCAAACCAATCCAAACCGATATAATTAGTTTGGTTCGGTTTTGATAAAAACCGAACCAACTCGGTCCATGTACACCCCTAATGTCCTCTATAGCAGCACTTCACTATAGCAACAAAAAAATATCGAGATTGCGGGCTGTTATTGAAAGGTTTGTCTGTAATTAGTCAACAACTACTCTACATGTGATCATACTAGTTGATTAGGGTTTTGCAAGCATGCATGCACTCAGGGCGGATGTATGGTGTTAGCTTCGGGTTCACGTTGACCCGGATAATTTTAGCTCAAATCTTGTACTTATGTATTATAACATTCACGGAATATTTATAAATATTTGATTGTCAGTTATTATCATGTCTCTATAAGAAACCATAAACTTCAAATATTCTTGGATCCGCCTCTGAATGAACTTTAACTATGAAATGAAAAGAAAAAAGGAAATCAACTTACTGAATCTAACAAGATGTTTGAAGCCTTGAAATCACGATAAATGACAGGCTTTTTAGCTTCATGTAGGAAAGCCAGACCTTTTGCAGCACCAAGTGCTATTTTCATCCTTGTTGACCAAGGAAGTGATACTGAATATCCTGCGGAAAAAAATCAATAATAAAATCCATTAGTTCAATAATAACTATATTTTAAAAAATAATTAACTTGCATTCGTTAAACAACGTGTACAATTTGTCTTTTTTATTTTATTATAATTGGTGATATCAATCCACCAATAATTAATGAGATAAAATAAGATTTTATACGTACAAAACCGATAGTTGCTTTGGAACTAAACTTTTGTTGACCTACTCCAATTCGTAGCCAATTAATATCCGGAATTGGTAAAAGAAAAGAAAAGTATGGTACAACAACCTCAGTCAACGTTCACAAAATTACATATTATTGACTTTTTATAGTATTATATTTCATTGTTAAATTTTCAAAAAAGTTTACGACCGATTCCACCACGTGGATTACTGGGTTACAGCTAAGGAACAAAATATTTGTCATATTTGATTTTTCTAGTGCAATTTACATTTTATACTTGAGTTATTGCACAGTGAACAAGTTATTCACTGCATGCCCGAAAATTAGCGGCTGTGAGTTTAACTGGGTATTTTCCAAAAAAGCTGAGGAGCCAAATGAAAATAACTCGAATTTCCAAAAGCCATAAATATTAAAGAATTAACAAACTTTTTTACATACTAATTAAATACTTTTAAATTAGCTAGTAATAATAAAACAGAACTTACTTCTAAATAGCTGATTTTCCAAGCTTCCTCTGGGCATGTACTCATATACTAGCAATCTGTGTTCTTCTTCACAACAATATCCAATCAACTTCACTAAATGTGGATGACTCAATTGCCCAAGAAATATTACTTCAGTCTGTTCAAAATAAAAAAACACATTTTAACAAAGTCAATACTAACGTAATATTATCAATAATACATAATACATGTATCGTCATTTAACCAACAAAAAAATATTAAATTTTTATACTATCATGTCATTTAAAAGATAACTACAGTTATTAATGCACGTATAATACGTACCAGCCATTCGCGATGACCTTGTGAGCCATCTAAATCCAGGAGTTTAACAGCTACAGGCTGAGCTTTTAAACCAGGTCTAAGTTTATCATCAATGAAACCCTTATGAACCGGTCCAAACCCTCCTTCACCAATAAAATTACTCGTCGAAAAGTTCTGTGTAATCACTCGAAGTTCTTGAAGATTAAAAGAATGAATATTAGAACCAGCCAGAGAAATTGAAAGATCTGAGGATATAGTTGAAGAGCTAATATCTGAGACTGGAATCCCATGGAATGAAATTTGTGTTCTAATAACCTTCTTCTCCTTTGGATTTTTCTTCGTATTTTGATCAGGTTTAATACAGTTTGGAACTAGAGATTCCCATGCAATCTTCATCACTGTCATTTGTTATATAAAAAGAGTTACTTCTCCTCTCTTTATATATAAAAATATGATATATTGGATTGTTCTTGTTGTCCTAAGAGAAGAAGAAAAGAGAACAAGAAATAGGAAACAAATGTGGTTGTTTGGATATGGAAATGGAAATGGTTTGCTAAAGACTTATAGGGAGAAAGCAAAAGGCTAACATTCAAAATATCCAACTGCTTTAGCTACCTGATGGCTGATACAAAGAAAAAAACGACTAGGAATACCTTTATATATGTATACAACATGATCTCATGCACGGTTTAATTTTCTTCCATTTATACGTGTATATACCATATAAAATTTATTTTTTGACGAGTCCAATTTTATAACATTTTTTACAAGTGTATAAAGACGTGTAGATAAAGAAAGAATATTAGAAGGACGAATTAAAGTAGTGGAGTATTATTTATGAAGTGGTGGACATGAAAAGGGAGTCATAAGTCTAATATATTTGGTTAAATGGAAAATGACTTGGCTGCCCTCTTATCTTGACTTTTATTTCTGTAGGGCTACTTGTTTTTAGGAAGCTTTTGGAAGAAATCTGTTTTCTACATTTGTTTCCATTTTCTAACGGCTCCATCCCTAAAAAGAAACTTTGGAATTGTTTGACTCATCACTTTTAATTTCCATCAAAAGATGTGGTAGGATAAATCGAATACAATTATCCTCAATTAAATGACTCGATATGAGCCTTGAAAACGGAGTAACTGATATATAGTTTTCATGATTCAAATCTTGATTAGTTGGGCCAGTTATAAATAGGGACAGAACTAAGTGGACGGAACGGGTTCAACAGACCTCAATTCGTCCAAAAATTACTTTTTATACAACGTCAACTAATTTTTTTCATGTATATATATTAGATGTTGAATTCTCTTAGCTTATTTTCGTATTTACTTCTTTATTTTTTTTTTTGAATCACCTTGGTAAAAATCTTGCTTCCACCCGTGCTACCGGATGTGGAATATCAGATGACTAAACAAACAAACAAAAAAAAAAGACTCTCCGTTAATTAATTTATTTATTTATCAAATATTTTTGGGCAGAAATTCTTCGCGAGCAATTTTCAAATTTGTTTTGAAATTTCAGAGAAATACACAACATGCAAATTACTACATAAGAAATTCAATGAAATCTCAGACACTCTTGCTTTGGCCAATTCTCCTGCGCGTTTCCACGCCCGGGTTCTTTGATTTTTGACGATGACTGCCTATCATCCACCAATATTTTAAAATGTTGTTGAAAATAGCTAACAGGACAAAAATTATGTCTTACAAAAATCTTTAAATAGGACAAAGAAAAGGATTAATTTTGGACAAACATATGTCTTAATTAATTATAGACACTTGCTTAGAGTTTGCTAAGACAGTCTGTTAAAATACATACAAGTATTTTGAAATATGCATCGAGCTACTTGTCTTTTTCCCACTATAGAGAAAGATATTTCATTTCATTGTAATAAGAACTTTGTTAGTGGACGTTTGGACATAAGAATTGTAAAAGTCCGGGAAAAAAAATCAACTGTAAATGGTTGAAAATTAAAGTTGTGTTTGGACATGAATATAATTTTGGGTTGTTTTTAATTTTTTGTGAGTGATATGAGTGAAAATTTTGAGGGGCACTTGCATCTATACCCGCTTTTTGTGTCACATTTTAACCTGTGCCCGCTTTGCAAAAAAAATTACAAGTGTACCCGCTTTTTCACATAACTTCAGCATCCGAGGCTGAAGTAGCAAAGTCAATTACACAAAACTTCAGCATTTTAGTAGCCGGGCCTAAAGTTCAGCTCTAGAGCTGAAGTTTTTGTTTTGTAACTCGCGAACTTCAGCTCTAGAGCTGAAGTTTGCCAGTTATAAAATAAAAACTTCAACTCTCTCTAGAGCTGAAGTTTTATTTTATAAGTTTTGTTTAGTAACCGGGAAACTTCAGCTCTAGAGCTGAAGTTTGCCAGTTATAAAATAAAAACTTCAGCTTTAGAGTTGAAGTTTTTGTTTAGTAGCGAGCTGAAGTTTTCAAGTTATAAAATAAAAACTTCAGCTCTAGAGCTGAAGTTTGTCAGTTATAAAATAAAAACTTTAACTAGAGCTGAAGTTTTCTAGTTATAAAATAAAAATTTCAGCTCTAGAGCTGAAGTTTTTGTTTAGTAACCCGGAAACTTCAGCTCTAGTTATAAAATAAAAACTTCAGCTCTAGGGCTGAAGTTTTTGTTTAGTAACCCGGAAACTTCAGCTCTAGAGCTGAAGTTTCTCAGTTATAAAGGGAAGCTGAAGTTTTTTAAAAAGTGGGTACGGATGCAAACAAAAAGACAAAGCGGTTGCAGGTTAAAAAGGGGCGCTCAAATAGGGCGCCCCGTGCAATTTTTACAAATTTTGAAAACAGTTTTTTTTTTTGAGTTTTTCCAAATTTTAAAAAAATCCAAAATTCATATTCAATTGAAAATTAAAAATTTTATGATCAAACACTGATTTTGAAAAAAAAAGTAAAAACAAAATCATGGCCAAACGGGCACTTAACCTTCTCGGCCAGTTTAACGCAACATTGGTGATCAAAAGGTGACTATTCAAAATGCAACAAGTTGGGTTTTCACTCTTTGCCTATTAATTTTGATTAAAAATTATACTTGCTTGGTCTAATTGACGTTGGTTTTCATTTATATTTTACTTTATTAATATAACTCATATATAGTCAATAAATAAAATTGTATTAACTATTTCTTATAGTTAAGATTATCTAATGGTTGTTAGACTTGTTACACATTTTCTCAGCATTGCTTTCAGTACTTCTAGAAAGATCCAAAAAATATTCAGTGATTATATTCAAATCATTGGTATAGCGCTATACTTAATTCTATACCTAAATATACTGGATTCTTTTTAATTTCAGTCTGCACTAGAGGCAGAAACTATTTACATTCGGTAGCCGGAAAAATATATAAAATTTATACAATTATATATATATATATATATATATATATATATATATATATATATATATTATTTATTTCCGTGAAATGCTAGAATAATTAAAATTAATATGTATTCCCATTTTCGTATTTTATTACTCATTTCTTTTTCAAATTATAAAGTAGTAGTAGGGCATACACGCTTTCTCTCCAATGATTTAGTCAGAGGTCAAAATTAAACTGATCTATCCAAAAGGACTTTGTAAGCAAATGGTAGGTTTGTTAGCACAGTGGTTGATGTTCTAGAAGCTTAGCTCATGGACAAATTATATATTTAAAGTTTTTTAATCACATAATTAAATTATTCTAATTAATCTTTATTTATTGGTTAATCTTGTATTTATTTTTTGTATAAGGGAGTTATCATATGAATTATTTACACTAGCTGCATTCAAGATACGATCTATCACTTATTCAATATTGTCTTCTTACTTCACTACGAACGAGTCGCGACAAACCTACTATTAACTTACAGAAAACAAGTTTTGGCTTTTTTTTTTTTTTTTTAAAACGACATTTTAAGTTTTGATCAGTTGTTTTACATTAAAACAAGGTAAATATAATTTAACCATATATTATATCAAAATCAATGTTCAAACTTATGGGAACAATATGCTTTGATTATCGACGACGACGAATTAAAGCACGAAAGCTTTTAAAGATACCTGCTTTTAATACTGGATGAGTAATAATATTATCTTATACATTCCAGTTTTTAATATTATTGAGTAGATAATTGTGGTTGAATCCAACTTTAAAAACCTCAGTCCATGTTATTAAACCAATAAATTGTGGTTGTTCCATTTATAAATAGATCTAGATAATGAACCTATTGCATACTATTTGTGAAGTGTAAAACAAACGAATATTGGGTGTAGGGTCAGAAGATAGTAGGTAGGACATCATCGCAACATAATATTCTTGTGATTAGGTCATCTTTCTCATTAGTTGTCCAGGCCTGAATAAATTTTGATTTGCGCCGTAAATTCGATATTGAAGGGTATAAATTGTTCCGTAATAAAAGCGACTTCATACCTAAAACTCGAATTTGAAACTTTTGGTTAAGGATAAAGCAATATTTATCACTCCACCACAACGGTGGTTGATAGGTCAGAAACTCTTCAGTGCTATGCAAGGGATCACTTGACAAAGGGCTGTAATATAAATGGGGGTTTCTAACGTAAAAATGAAGTGGTAGGTAGATGAGGACAGTTTTGTAATTTTGAAAATCTTAGCCATCATTTTGCAAAAGTCAATGGACATTGTTTAAATTTCTTATACTATATCAGTTAATTATCATTATATGTTTATTTGTCTCAACTTTTTTTGTTCTATTTCTAGACATTTCAGATTATAACTAGAAACTAAGGTGTATAAGCTAATAAAACGGCAGCAGTAGGAAATATGCTACGTTAATGATAAAAATTATTAGCAGCAATACTTAATCACTCCATATATAAAATATGTTAAAACTCTATATATTGGTCCGGAAAAACTGACCAATATATAACTAATTTATGATTAATTTTAAATTTAAAATTACATGCAACACAATTAATTAGAGTTAAAAGGTAAAAGGAAAAACTGAAAATCACAGTAATTTTTATTGCCACAACTAGGTCAAAAAATATAATGAACAAATACAATCAAACTACAACTACCATACCCTCTTAGTGAAATTGCACCAAACATTTACTCAATAAAATCAAAATTTTAGACAAACTTCTATCTTCTATTGACTGCACATTGTTTAGTTTTATTTGGAAAAGTTACGTTGGTCTATTCATGTCGACTTTCAGAGGAGGGTTCCGGATTTGAAGCTTATCGATTCCTACCGTAATTTCATATTAATATACAATAATAATTGGGTTCACAATCAGATATTTATTAATATTTAGTAAATTTTTTAATATAAATATAGGGTCTACACAAGAGTTACTGGGTTTCCGAAAATCCGTAGCCCATGCACTAGGTCGGTCCCTGTCGACTTTTACGAGGTTTCATTTTCATAGTAGTTAGTCATATATAGCCAGAACGAGTTACATATGTACGCATATTAAGCTATTTCTTTTTAAGAGTCCATAATCCTTTTTGGCTTTTTCACTCATATTTCTTTCTTCTTTTGTATTTTTTTGTTTTTAGGTAAACCTTCGTTTATTGCTACAGCTGGAGAATAAAATTCGTCGGGAAAAAGTGAAACATAATTAATTGAATTCTGACCATATCAAGATTTTCTTTTACAGCTTGTTTGGATGGTTGTTACTTTGTTGTATTGTATGATATTGTTACTTTAAATA
This sequence comes from Nicotiana glauca, assembly GCA_026770625.1. Lineage (NCBI taxonomy): Eukaryota > Viridiplantae > Streptophyta > Magnoliopsida > Solanales > Solanaceae > Nicotiana > Nicotiana glauca. Next base: position 41,615 of record MU762723.1, read on the forward strand.
CAATATTATTCATTTTAATTATTACTTAAATTATATTGTGAAATATTATTATGTAACAACGAAAAGTACCACTTTATGTAACGACGGATTTGATGTGGTGACGTCGTTACCTTGATTTTTTCCTCTCATTTTATCCTTTTTTATTATTAAATAGTCATATTTCATCCTTTTACCCTACTTTTTTATATAATAATTCTACTTCTTATCATTTTTTTCTTAATAATGTTGCAAGTTTATTCTTATATTTTTGGTGCGTAACATCATGGACAGACGATACAATCGATCCAAGCATTATATTTATCAAATAATAAAATACGATATATTATAAAAACAACATGTAACAACCATCCAAACAAGTTGTTAGATGGGTATCATTTACATACGCAAGAGAAAAAAATAATAGTTTACAACAAATGACCCAAAAAGAAATTGCAGCCAAGTGGACAAGACATTCCGCATTTATGCATGGTTAAGGAAAAGGTCGAATCCGAAAAAATATGATATAATCAACATACTCTAATTAATGTTGCTTCCACGACTCGAACTCATAACCTATAGTCCATACAAAAATAATTTTACAGTTGTTATTGCTCTAAAGCTCCGTTTCAAATGACCTTGTGATAAAAAGTTTATGGTCACGTGCATTTTCAAGAAAATCATACCAATAATATCATTATTATCAATACCATATGGAAGTCAGTTCATCAACCAGGAATTATGAAGCCAGCAAATTCCACTAGGAGATATCCATTTTGGATTTCCAACAAATTAAAATATTGATAATAAAAAAATTATAAACACGTGATAGCGATCGTGTATACGTATAAAAAAGAGAGCTCCTAAACCTTATTTTATCAAAGAGCGACGATTTGTTTAAATAATTCCGTAAAAAGACGGTTGACAGTATTATTTGATCTATATATACTCAATAATTACAAGTTTAGAGATATACGTATGTTTACCCGTAAAATGATATAGTTGAATTCATAACATGATTATAGACACGTAAATTAATTTAATCCAAGAATACGAAATAACTAAGAATAGAAATACAAGTCTCGCTGTCGGCTTAGCTTCTCCGATAGCAATAATAAGAGCAATATCAAAAATAAAAAGAGAGAAAGTAGTTTAATAGAATATTACATCAGATTTTTGGCTTTTGTATACAAATGATTTTTTTAATTTCCTACAATGAATACAACTTCTCCTATTTATAGCTATATTCATGAAGATATGATTCTCAAAATCAAGCTCTTCTTTAATATGAATAAAGTCCCTTTTGACGACTGAATAACGACTGATTTTAGTGTAAAGATTCTTTGTAACAGTTGCTCATTGAATGTTGTATTTCCCAACCGATATCTTCCCTTCAAATCTTTATCCTCGGTTTCACTGTCTTCGGAACTGACCCAACACCGCTATTTACTGACTCTAATTTTACTTGTCTTTACTTTTACATGTCAACTCGTTGAGCATCCACTCGTCTTTTATGAATTTTACCTCATACAACGTCTGTATCCAATAATATTGCCACAAAACTTTTATGATAAATTCTAATTAACGGTTGTAATATAACTACAAAATTGCTCTTTGCTAGTCCCAAAACTCAACACTCTGACGTAGAATTGTTCCAATTTTCTGTAGAATAGAAACTATATTCTTTTTATTCTTTAACTAATCCTGTCTATAGTTAGGTAGTCATTTTCCGATTATTTTTTGTTATTAGGAACATAATAAGCGACCAAAGAAAAGTTATTGATCATTTTATATTGTTTGTACATTACAGAGTATTTCAACTCTTGGCATAAATTCGTTCCTATATACGTGTAATTACGTTTGCTTGAAGAGGATGTGACGTTCCTAATTCACTAAATTAATTTGGTTAATATAAATTAAGCAGAATTAAATTACTAAGCAATTGACCTAATCCATGTTTGAAAGCTGATTCCATTATTTCAATACGCATTAATAAATTATTACTGCAGGGTTGGACTTTTTCCTTGAAGTTTGTCTAGGCTTCAAGATATTGACATTTTGACTTCTCATATTTGTCCAATGTCAACCTTTCCATGAGACTTCTATTTTTTTGGCTTCTCTCCAATACTATACATATAAATTTGGGGTTTTATCAACTTTAGCCCGCGTCAAAAATATTTACATTCGGTAATTGAAAAAGTATATGAAATTTGTATAAATATTGTGTATAACATACAAAATACATATATATACATTTTCGGCTATTATTTAAGAGCGATTATACAATATTGTTTCCCTGTAAATTTTGTGCAAACGATGAGAGGAGGAACAACAACAAGTTATGTATATTTATTCACATTTTATATTTATGTCAGATCAAATAATTTAATTTTAGCAGTTAGATAAAATGATACTGTATGTATACATATTATGTACTTGATGGATAAATTTTTCAACAAATTTTATATTTTCGAACATTTTACTATTTTGTATTCCAAAAATAATGACTTAGGGGATTGTTTTTACTATTTTTGACGTAGCTGCATTTAAATGCATGACTTTAGACGTTGTTCAACGTGGGAATGTAATCTTTGGTTCTCTTATAACAAGATCTTTTTTTCCCCTTTTATTTTCATTTTATGATAACAACTTGGTGAATAATATTCAGTCTTCATTGTTTATTAGAGTAAAATAAAATATAGAGGTGAAATGGTCAAAACGAGAAATGTCCGTCTACTGCTTTATGTTTTAAGGACATGTTTGTCCATAAATTTTTTTTTTAAATGTATTTGTTCATGAAATTTTGTAAGTTTTTGAAATTTTTTTTGAAAATGAGTTTTCCAAAAACCAAGAAAGTGTGTTTGCGCACTTTATAAAAAATGACAGAAACAGAATTGGTTCCCTACACACGAAACTGCAATATTTTTTGGAATTTTTACATTCTTATCCCATATATGAAACTTTTTTACCCAACATGTTTAAGGTTTGAGTAAATTACATTTAGTATACTAAATTACTATTTATATTATATGAGGCATAAATTATAGGACTTCTCACATTTCTCTTTCCTTTCAGTTCAATTGTAACGACCCGACCGGTTGCTTTGAGCTCTAGCGCTCCATTCAGCATTTGGAGGCCATGAACAGCTTCGTTTCAGGTATTATGACATGTACGCGTGGTCGGAATTGAATTTCGAGAAGTTCAGGGTCGATTTGGAAAGAGGATTATCATTTCGGAAGCTTAAAGTTGAAAGAATGAACTAGGATTGGAATTTTGAGTAAACGGCCTCGGAATCAGGATCTGAAGGTTCCAGCAGGTTCGTATGATGATTTCGGACTTGGGTATATGCTCGGTTTGGGTTTTGGATAACCCCGGAGTATTTTGGCGCCTATTGTGGAAGTTAGCATTTTAGAAGAATTTTCATAAGTTTGGTTTGAAGTGCATTTCAGTATTATCGATGTCCGTTTGGGATTCCGAGACTGTGAATAGCTCCTTGTGGTGATTCTGGAGTTAGGGGTGCGATCGGAAGTGAATTCGGAGGTCCGTAGGTCATTTTGGAGTCATTTGGCTAAAGATAGAAATTTGAAGGTTTTTGAGAAGTTTGACCGGAGGTGGACTTTTTGATATCGAGGTCGAAATCTGATTCCGAAAGTTGGAGTAGGTCTGTAATGTCAAATATGAACTGTGCGCAAAATTTGAGTTCAATCGAACGTGATTTGATAGGTTTAAGCATCGAAAGTAGAAGTTGGAAGTTCTAAAGTTCATAAAGCTTGGATTGGGGGTTGATTCATGATTTTAGCGTTGTTTGATATGATTTGAGGCCTCGAGCAAGTCAGTAACGTATTTTAGGATTGGTTGGTAAGTTTGGTTGAGGTCTCGGGGGTCTCGGGTGGATTCCGGGTGGTTAACGAATCGAAAATGGGATTTTTGGAGGGTTGAGGATTTGCTGGTTGCTGTCATAATCGCACCTGCGGATGAGGGACCGCAGGTGCGGAGCCGCATAAGCGGCTAGGAAGGCGCAGGTGCGGATTTTGATCAAATGCTTGAGGACCGCAGATGCGGTCAAGGTTCCGCAGAAGCGGGACCGCATCTGCAGAGAGGAAATTGCAGAAGCGGAAGAGGGCATCTTGGAGAGGACCGCAGATGCAGTCAGAGTTCCGCAGAAACGGGACCACATCTGCGGGAGGCACGTTGCAGAAGCGAAAAGGGGCTGGTCCAGGGGAGACCGCAGATGCGGCATTTCAATCGCACCTGCGGAACCGCAGAAGTGGTCAATGAACCGCAGGTGTGAAAATAGCTGGAGGTAGAGGGGTTGTTTTAAAAATCGGGATTTGGTCATTTCTCTCATATTTTCCATAGCTTGGGCGATTTTTGGGGAGCTTCAAGAGAGGGTTTTCATCATCAATGATAAGGTAAGTTATCTCCACCTATTTTGAGTTAAATACATCAACTATGTATGGATTTGAACATTTAAATTAGTAGAAATTTGGGGGTTTTGGTAGAAAGACCTAGAATTTGTATTCTTAGAATTTAACCATGATATTGAGTATGGAATTTAGTAAAAATTATATATTTGAGTTCCTAAGGTAATGGATAAGCTTTATCTTCGAAAAATTTCGAATTCTGGGCACGTGGGCCCGAGGGTGTTTTGGTCAACTCTTCGATCGGGATTAGGAATTTCTATAAATTAGATTGTAATGAATAATTGAGCATATATTAATGGATTTGCATAGTCGTTGGCTAGTTTTGGAGTGTGGCGCATCAATTAGAATCTTCTGAAGGGCGTGGAATGCCGATTTGGATCTTCGGAGCGAGGTGAGTCTCCTTTCTAACCTTGTAAGAGGGACATGTACCCATAAGTGTAATAATTGATTATGTGCTCCTAATTGTGGGGGATACGTATGCACAAGGTGATGAGAGTCCGTGCGTAGCTAGTATTATGCAATCGTCCGGGTACCCAAAAGCATGTTATACTTGGATTATTTATGAACCCATTGATAGCTTAAATTTCTCAAATCACCATGGATTAGTAAATGAATTTAAAAGGAGATTAAGCGTCATTTTTCCTGAATTGTTAAAAGAAAATTTTTTTATTTGGATAAATATCCCCGATAAGTTCTTAATTGATTGATTGAGCATGTATTTGTTAAAAGCAAATACATGATTCGCGAGCAGGGTATGTGTTTATTTATGGAACGGGCCGAACGCCTCGGCATATTAAATAGATGCATCTATAGGCGCATCGTCGACCCTCGACAAGTGCACATTTTATTTCTGTTGGATCGGGTCGTCGCCTCGGTGTGATTTGCGCATGTTATATTGTCACTTGAGAATCTTAAATGTGAAATTTGCCCTTTGTGGCTTGATATGAATTGATAAGATAATGAAAAGTAAACCTTGAAAATCCTTGACTCTTTGTTGAAGATTTTTACCTTTTTTCCGGCTTCGTGAATTAGAAGTGCTATATAAATCCATAATTTCCTCACATTTTTAGTATATTGTCAATTGACCTCTAGTAAGTGTCGAAAGTTGACCATCTCGTCTCTACTTCTTCGGGATTAGACGAAATACTCATTGAGTACACGTGGTTTACATACTCATACTACACTTTTATGCATTTTTGTTGCACAGGTATATATAACCCTGGTGGTCTACTGGGCGTAGCAGCGCGGATGATTCTGGGTCTAGGTGAGTTGCATTATTCGAGGCGACCCGCAGCTAGTATAGTCCCTTTTAGTATATTGTATCTATTTCTTGTCCACTATATTTCGAACAGATGTTGTATTTTATTTCATTATCTGTAGATGCTCATGCACTTGTGACACCGGGGTCTGGGAGGATTTTGGATTATTCAGTATTAAGGCTTCTATTGACTTTATGTTCATTTTTGTAAAATTTTTATTATCTAATATTCAACGTATAAGAAAAATATTTTCTGCAAATACTAAACCTGGAATTTAATTATGCATCCTTGGTTGGCTTGCCTGACAGCGGTGACCGACGCCACCATGACCCTTAGTGGATTTTGGATCGTGACATCAACCCCCCTCCCCACGTTTTATCTTTACCCCTAACTCCCCCCTCCCCCACCCCCCACACGTTTTACCTTTACCCTTCACTCCCCCACGTTTAGCGTATGTTTTCTTCTTTACAGAACAAAAGCTCCCCCACGTTCTTCATTTTTCTGCATTTAAATTCACCAAATATTGAACTTATCATTCTACAAAATTCGTTCCCATTTTTAGTCAAGTTTATGTTAAACCATGAAAAATATCAAATCTCCCAAAAAAATACCTAAAAAATCTACAGTATGTGATATCCTCTCTTTCGATTTGGGTATTTTAACACCAAAATCACCACAAAAACAAGTAAAATCTATACATGCAATGGAACCTACTACTTACAGTTCATCTCCTAGACAAATCCGTGCCGAAAAGAGAATAAAGCATTTGCACGATGTCGATGCTGGAGGAAGTGCTACATCAGGCGGCAAACAACTCAAAAGAAAGGGTAAAGAGTTATGTGTAGATGATGACTTTGTTGACGATATTCCTAAAATTCTAAAAGTTAAAAAACACAAGTTGTCTCCTTCTTCCTCAAAGCAAAAATGAAGAAACAGTCCAAAAAACTCCCAAAATTGGTTCAAAAAAAAATATTTGGTGAAGGTAAACATTTATTATTTTCGTTTCCAGTTTTGTAGTTTTGTTTTGGATATAAAAATCTCTGTTTTAAGTGTTTTGATAAATTGTAGATTAGTTGTCTTAATTTTGTAGATTATTTGTAGTTGTGATTTTCTACCGTTTATAATTATAGTTATATTGTCCTTAGCTTTTAAATTTTGAAACAGAGCTGTAATTACTTTTTTCTTCCTGCATTTTTGTAGATAATTTTTATATCTGTAGATGTCTTGTAGTTATATGTGTGGGTAGGCTGTATTTTTTTTAAGGAGATTTGTATGTATTTTTTTTCTGATTTATTTTTAGCTATTTGTCTAGTGATTGTGTAGTTATATGTAAATAATATATAGATTAATGCTTCATTTTTACGTATTTTACTAATGTAAAATAATTTATAATTTTGTGCAGAATGGACATTATTTTGCCCCACATAATGTGGATTATGGTGTGCTTAGATTTCACACTTTGTGTGATCCTAGCATTCCTATCCAGATAAAAGAGTTATTATCTCCAAATGCTTTAAAGCTTTTTAAAAATACTTGTTTTGGTTACTTACTGTCTCTCCCATCCATTTGCATGCAAAACAAAGCTATTTATCTCATAATGAAGTATGAACTGTCTAAGTCTAATGAATCATTCTTTTCAGTAAACTTGAAGGGGGGAAATGAATTTTTTATTGAGAGAGTTTGGTTTAATTACCGGTTTAAATTGTGTGAATCAGTTTACAAATTATGGATATACTTCTAATTATGTTAGCAAGTTAATGAATAATTATTTTCCTAACAAAAAAGAGTAGAGAAGTGGTAGTTGAACAAATATAGTAACAAATAGATCTTGGGTAAACGACGATGAGGATGCAATCAAGTTGTGCATTCTTTATCTTTTGGAATTTTTTATTTGCCTTTATGACAAAGACCACGTATCTTTTATAGACAACTTTAGGTTCTATTTGGTAGAGTCTGGTCAGTTTGAGTCATACCCATGGGGTATTAAATCGTTCAATCAGGTTATGAAATCCGTTAGGCATCGTCTAAATCGCCGTGTACATTCTTATCTCATACGGGGATGCTCATTAGCCTTGCAAGTGTGGCTTTATGAGTGTTACTCGACTGTCAGCGCAGAGCTTGCTACAAGGTCTTCTGACTCAATTCCTCGCATATTAAGATGGTCAGCTACTAAGGGGCGGATTTGGTTAACTACCTTTGAAGAGAAGATGATCAAGCCTGAGTGGATTAAGGTATTTTTTTTCAGTTTTGGTATGTTGCTACATTTACCTTCATAATATCTACAAGTAGTCTACATTTTCTACCTTAGTGGAACTAACTGTTTTTTTCATCATTCAGTTCACAAGCATGATTGAATCTAGAGAAGAGATTACAGTGCTTACTCTGCCAAACAAGATTGAGTATGAAGATGAACAAGGTGCACAATCATCAGAGGTTCCAAATGTTGATTCTCCAACATTGGAACCTAAACATACAGATTGTCAAGAGGACAAGGAATCTGTGGCTAAGAAGCTCGGGAATCTAGAAAAGGGAATTGAGCAGGTAATATTATTAATTATAATATATCTACATATTAGCTACAATTTATCTACATTTCATAAAAATTTATGTAGTATACATTGTAGTTAAATTGTAGTATAATTCTATAGTCAGCCCTAATGGGATTGCACACATTGTAGTTAAATTATAGTATAATTGTAGCAATTTATAGACAACTGTGAAAACAATACTACCTCGTACATAATTAAACTGATTTGTAATTTATTTGAATAAAATTACCAACTAACTATATTTTTAACTTTTAGGTTGATGTAAAGTTAGAGGATTTTAGGAATGCTGTATTTGAGGAACTCCATAACCTTTGTCACGACCCGAATTTCCCACCACCGGGGTCGTGATGGCGCCTACTAAAGGAGCTAGGCAAGCCAATTATTTAATCATTTCACAAAATTTTAGTTAGAACAATATGATAAACTGAAATAACTACTTAAAATATGCGGAAGACTTTTAGCAAAAACGATATCATAGTGCGGAAGTTTAAAACATATCTCTACCCAGTATCTGGTGTCACCACTCACGGACTACTAAGGAGTACT
>MU762723.1:51902-65851 GCA_026770625.1 Nicotiana glauca
GATCGCAATGGACAGCATGCGAACGCATAGAGGAAAACACAGGCAGTCCAGATTTGGACTTCAATGAAATGCGAACGCGGAGAAGGTAATGCGATCGCGTTGAAGGAGTTGGCAAACCTATGCGATCACGGAAGGGTTTATGCGATCGCATAGAACAAATGCGGACACATGGAAGGCTACACGATGCGATCGCAAGGAAGCCTATGCGATCGCATAGAACAAGACACCAGAACACCAGAAACAGCAGTTTCTGCAATTTCTCTCAAGTTCCACACCCCGAAACACCTCCGAAAACACTCCCGAGCCCTCGGGGCTCCTAACCAACCATACACACTAACTCAATAACATATTACGAACTTACTTGAGCGATCAAATCGCCAAAATAACATCAAAATCAAAGAATCAACCCCAAAAACTCATAATTTTCATTTCAAAGTTCACAACTTCCAAATTTCCCATTTTTAGTTCGAAACACGCCAAACGACGTCCGATTTCAACCAAACTTCACAGGAAGTGCTTAACGCATATTTAAGACCTGTACCGGGCGTCAGAACCAAAATACGAGCCCGATACCTATATTTTCTAGCTCATTTTCATTGCTATTTTTCCTTAATAATTTCAGAAAATAATTTAACAGAAAAATTCTTTTACCGGGGTTTTAGACCTCAGATTTAGACTCCGGGCACATGCCCGAGTCCCATATTTTTCTACGGACCTCCCGGGACCATCAAATAACGGGTCCGGATCCGTTTACCCAAAATGTTGACCAAAGTCAACTATATCAATATTAATATCATAATTCTTCAAATTTTTCACAGAATTCACATATTTTAACATAAAAACTTTCCGGCTTCGTGCCCGGACTGTGCACGAAAATTGAGGAAACTAAAAATGAGGTTTTTAAGGCCTCGAAAGTGCGGAAAAAGGGAGAAATACGGTGATGACCCTTTGGATCGTCACAACCTTCGAGTATTTATAGATGATTTTGTGAAGAGTGTTTTGAAATTGATAAACAGGAGATATGATGTGGAAGAGGCAAAGGTAAGAGTTGACATATTTTTATACCAAAACAATTTATGACATATGAAACAATATACTTAAACTATCATAAAATCTTTAGTTTGCTGGTAGTTCAACCAAAAACAATGACCAACAGCAAAGAATGAACAACCAGCAATTTCATTGCAATATTGGTGATCAAGTGCATGCAAGCACAAGCAACACAAGTATCTACAAAATACCTACAAATATATACACTTAGTATAAAACTTTATAGAGCATAGTTTTATTATTCACATTTTATCTACAACTTTCAAGGCAACATTATCTAGTATTATTTACCTTTTTTTAATTATAAATTGAAGTTGCAGTTTGTACAGAACATGTTCCAGCACATGTTGACTTATATCTAGAATTTCAAGAAGCAGCTAACGTAGAACAAGCAGGTATAATACCATACTGTCATTCAGAATAAATAATTGTTGTTTATATAATTTTACATTCCTGTTAAGTAAGTTATGTTTATGTAACAGATATTGAAGATGTCAATGTACAGTCCCCAATTCACGGAGTGACTGTAGCAGCTCAGACAGAACAAATCATCGAGAAACAGCTAAATGAAGGTGAACATGCACAGCATGTGGATGAAGTTGTTTTTGAAGGATCAGGAATTGATAAGAAGGGTGTGACATTGGATGACTTTGAGTTGGCAGACAACTTAACACAACTGGTTAAGTATGGAGAGCCCATACCAGATGTCACACCTCCTTTTTACACACCACCCCGAAAGGTAGTATATAAGGGAGTTTTTTCAATTTAAGTGATATTATTCGAAATGGGATTAATTAATTATCAGAATCGCCACTTGGATAGTTTATTTGGTATCCCAAGTCACCAGTTTATTTTAAATTCCAAATCGAGGAAAATTCGACTTTCCTTGTGAAGTCTACGAACCAGAAATTCTGAATAAGAAATTCTGTTAACCCGAGGGAAGGTGTTAGGCACCCCCGGATTCCGTGATTCTAGCACGGTCGCTTAAACTATTATAATTGGCCTATTATATGATTTTAAATACATGTTTTAGCTTGGTATAATTTTAAACTATTAACCGCTTTTAATTAATTTTAAGAAAATTTCATCGTCATCTAAAATATGTCTTTGGACCACGCCACATGAAATGCACCCGCAGTCCGAGACATATTTTATTTAACGTTGTTGAGATTTGGATTTAGGTCACATGAAATGCACACCCGAGTTTAGGAAGGAAATCTTTAAAATAGCGTGCCTAAAGCAACTACGCACTTTCAAGTTTGCAAGGGTCATAGAAAATTCAATTAAATGGCACATCTTAATTTTAGGACTGTTATTTAAGCAATCAAATTCCAAACCCAAACTGATTCTTGTTGACTACATTTTTTTAGAAAACTACACAACACTGCACATTAACATGAAAGAATTAAATTACTCTACAAGTAGCGAAAGAAATAAAATACTAGTCAAGATGCTAAGAACACTTGCCTCTGTACCATCTACCAACTCAGTAGCTAATGTATTATACAAAGTACTAATGTATGGATCATGGTTTGATATGGAAGTTCAAGAACTATGTAACTCATGTGTTTGGTAAGGTATATATAAAAATATTAATTAAAGCTTGTGAACCTTCAAAACTGAGAACCTGGGAACATGGAACGTCTTTCCATTTTTAGAACTGAAATACATTACAAGGATAGAATTCAAAATCAAATGATTAATAGCTCTTCATGCTTATGATTCTTGTAACTCATAAATTAGACAATCTACTGCTCAACTCAATAACAAAAGGCAGAAGATGAAATCTCTGAAAAAAAAGCTCCAGCCTTCTCGCAAAATTCCAAACTATAATTGTTGGAAAACATCTCGTCATACCATGAGCCAAATTTTGATGATAGGATATACAGGTTGAATGCTAATTAAACACATGAGATCAATTATAACACTAGCCATAGGATCGATTTTTTGAAACTGCTTAAAGCTCAAGTAGCTAATAGATCCATATGACAACAATAGATAAGCCAACCATCAATCGCAATAACAAAGCAAACGAATTAAACACCCCCTCAATCTTTATAACAAAAGGCAACTAAACATCAACTACAACTCCATAACAAAACAAATATAAGATAGTTCATAAAAGACATACCTAATGGTACAAAGATTAAATATGGAAAGCAAAGGGGAGCCAAATAAAGGCAATGACAGCAGCGGATAGGAGCTCAGCAAATTCCAGCAGAAGCAGCCAATTTTGAACTCAGTTTTTAACTTAACAAAATCAGGAAATTGCATAGAAAATTCCTTGAACCTAATACAATAGCCTTGATAGCCCAATAACTTGAGAAACCACAAAACTATCTCATTCAAACTCTGTTGCTCCTTTCTTTTGGAATGGGGCTGCTCGATTTTGGTTGTAGAAGGGAAATGGTCTCACTTCTATATGAAATTAGGGATGGAAGGTGACAACTCGGTTCGTCTGTTGCTGAAGAAGAGAGGAGTTAGAGGTTCTGCTCGGTCTCCTTCAAGATGAGAGAGCCATCGTTTTTCAATTTTCTAAAGAGGGGAAATTCTCCTTCTCTTGTGTGTGGATCTAGTTCTTTTTAGTCAAGAAGAAAGGGAAAGTTGCGCCCGGTCTCCAAAAAAATGGGGAAGGGATCTGATGGTTTAGGTCTTTAGGGTTGGGATTTAATGAGAGAAAAATGAGTTATTGGGTCAGGCGGGTCAGGCGGGTTTGGGTAGGAAATTGGGCCGGTTGGTGGGTTTGGGTAGGGATTTGGACTCAACATTAGTTTTGGCCCAATCAAGTTTAAACCAACCTTTTCTTTTCAATTTTTTTCTGTTTTTCTTTAATTAAAATCCTAGATTATCTAAAAATATAAAATTAAACTAATTAACTAATTACAAAAATTATAAAAGCTAATTAATACTAAATTAAAAGAGAAAAATCAATAACCTAAAAATAAAAGGTAAAAGTGTAAAATGAAATATTTTTTATGATTTTCATTTTTTTAAACAAGTAACTACCGATTAATCCTAAAAATATAAAAATAAAGTCTAAATGCCATGCGTAATATTTTTTGGTATTTTTTATGATTTAAATAAAATTAAACATGCAGGAAAAATGCAAACAATTAATAAAAATCTAAAAAATTCCTAAAAATGGCAAATAATTAAGAAAAAATCTATCTTCTTGGATTTTATAGGAATATTTTATATAGGGCAAAAATCACGTGCTCGCAGCTGCCCCTCTTTGCTCGGAGACACGAAGGGTTTTTGGACAAAGATAAAATGAGTGATTATGAGGGATTTTTGCCCGTTTGAAACTCCATGAGATGCATTTTTGAAAAGAGTCTGACCGAACTTTGCTTCAAAGGTTGCTTACATATCCTTGGCTATAAAGGAATCAGGTCAGTGGAGTTCTGGAAGTTTTGGTAGCTGGGACTACCGGGAGCTGTGATTTCACTGCTGATGCTGCTGCTGCTGCTACTGCTTGCTGACCTCCTTATTACACCAAAAGGAAAATCAAAAGCTAAGCCAACTAGGCCTATCAACTACGAGTTACAAGATTCCTATCTATAAATCTTTTGAAGCTTGATCTTGAGTCTTGGCTAGCTCTTGCTGCAAACTCTGATATGAATCTTGATGCTCATCAACTGCAGGTGTTGTTTCTTTCTTCGGCATTTGGATCAAAGCAGTACAGGCGGAGCTTGTGACTTCAATCAAGTTTTGAGCAGTTCGCATCTTTGTCCGCTTCAGCATTTTTAATTCACTTCTTTTTGTTCTTTTTCTTCTTTTCTTTATTCCAGATTGAGATTCATTCTTTTGGTCATCTCGAATCCTGTGCCTTGAGGTAAAACTTTTTCAGACACCAAAACAAACAAACGAACAAAATTTTCTGCCCCAGTTTTTACTAGGATAATTTCGTGAGTTATTTGCAACAAAATCTAAACTCTCTCTTCTTTATTTATTTATTATTTTTTTTGAAAGCAAATCAAATAAGGATTGCATCTATCTAGAAGGGAAAGATCATAGGATGGCGCCCTTTATCTAAAAATGTCAACTCAGGGATTGGATCCCTAATGTTGGCGAAAAGGCAACTAGGGAATGGAGGCCCTATGTCTAAAATGCTCAACTCGGGGATTGGAGCCCTAATATTGGTGAAAGGCGACTAGGGAATGGAGGCCCTATGTCTAAAAAGGCACAACTCAGGGATTGGAGCCCTAATGTTGGCAAAAGGCGACTAGGGAATGGATGCCCTATGTCTAAAAAGGCACAACTCAGGGATTGGAGCCCTAATGTTGGCAAAAGGCGACTAGGGAATGGAGGCCCTATGTCTAAAAAGGCACAACTCAGGGATTGGAGCCCTAATGTTGGCAAAAGGCGACTAGGGAATGAAGGCACTATGTCTAATAAGGCTCAACTCAGGGATTGGAGCCCTAATATTGGCAAAGGCGATTAGGGAATGGGAGCCCTATGTCTAAAAACTCAACTCAGGGATTGGAGCCCTAATGTTGGCAAAAGGCGACTAGGGAATGGAGGCCCTATGTCTAAAAAGGCTCAACTCAGGGATTGGAGCCCTAATGTTGGGAAAAGGCGACTAGGGAATGGAGTCCCTACGTCTAAAAATGTGCAACTCAGGGATTGAAACCCTAATGTTGGCAATAAGGCGACTGGAGAATGGATGCCCTATGTCTAAAAAAACTCAACTCAGGGATTGGAGCCCTAATGTTGGCAGAAAGGTGACTAGGGAATGGAGGCCCTATGTTTAAAAAGGCTCAACTCAGGGATTGGAGCCCTAATGTTGGCAAAACGCGACTAGGGAATGGAGGCCCTATGTCTAAAAAGCTCAACTCAGGGATTGAAGCATTAATGTTGGCAAAAGGCGACTAAGGAATGAAGGCCCTATGTCTAAAAAGCTCAACTCAGTGATTGGAACCCTAATGTTGGCAAAAGACAACTAGGGAATGGAGGCCCTATGTTTAAAAAGCTCAACTCAAGGATTTGAGCCCTAATGTTGGCAAAAGAGTAAAAGATTGAGGTTGGGAATCTAAGCTATCATTTTGTTTGGATTTTTTTATTTCACTTTTTTTTCATTTCATTTTTTTTCTTTCTTGTTTTTTTTAAAGTAAAAATGCAGGAAAGAATTTGGAGGAAACTTCCCTTTTGGGTTGATTCCTTGCTCAAAAGAGCGACTAGGGAATGGAGACCCTATGTCTAAAAAGCTCAAATCAGGGATTGGAGTCCTAATGTTGGCAAAAGAGTAAAAGATTAAGGTTGGGAATCTAAGCTATCATTTTGTTTGGATTTTTTTATTTCACTTTTTTTTCAGTTCATTTTTTTTCTTTCGTTTTTTTATAGTAAAAATACAGGAAAGAATTTGGAGGAAACTTCCCTTTTAGGTTGATTCCTTGCTGCAAAGTTGCTTCAGCACTTGCGCATTTCTTTTCCTTTTTGGTTGCACCTACTTCTTGCACGGTTGCTTGGATTGCACATGTTTCGATTTTTCAAACAAAGAACAATTGTTAGTTTGAAACAGTGGTTGGTTTTGTGTCCTTGATTGTTTTGATATTGATTTCGGCCCTTTTAACTGCAACTGATTGCTTCCTGAGCACCGATTGTATTTCTGTCTTTGGAGAAAACTCCGGCTTTTCTAGACTTTGTCATGATGATTGGTCGGTGGAACTAAACCTTTTGAAATTTATTTTGCCTTCGTAGGCCTTTCCTTTTTGACTTCCTTTTTCCTTTTTTTTCTTTTCTTCGAAATATTGGGGAACTTTTGGCTCCTCAAACTTTGCTGCAACGGCTAGTCACGTGGGACTTAACGTTTCCAACTTATTTTGCCTTCGTACGCCTTTTATATCTGGCTTCTTTCTTCCAACTTTAATTTCAGATCATATTGGTACCTTGGATTTTCAAACTTTTGCCGAGATGGTTAGCCATGTGAGACTCAACCTTTTCAACTTCATTTGCCTTTATAGGCGCTCCATTTGATTTTCTCTTTCCAAGAGTTTTGATTTCGAAGCATCGGCCGCTATGGCTAGTCGGGGTCGACTTGATACCCTGATGAGGCTGGGTGCCTTTCTGCACATTGGCCCGTGTCAAACGAAAGCCCCATAAATCAGTCTTGACATCCCTTCTTTGTCTCAGTTTCGGAATAGAGTTAGACCGAAATGGATTCAAAGAAAAATAAATTATGGATAGGACAATGAATTTAAACGAGAGGTATCCCTTTTGAGGAGAGGAAAGAAGGACTTATCTGGAGTATATACGGACTTCAATGAACATGACATGCCTTTTGGACTGGATGCCTGATTTGTTTAAACCGTCCGACTCTCAAAAATTCATCACAACTTCTACTTCAAAATTCGAGAAACCTTGCTAGGATTTTGTCGATGTCGATGGCTGTGAGGATCTTCTTTTCAAGCAGTGGGGCCCTTTGCAGGTTTTCACTAGCTGACCTCTCTCATTTCTCTTCTCACCATCGCCTGATAGTGCCCGTGTGAGTTTTCACTAACAAGACTCTCTCATTTTGATTTTCTCTGCTTACCATCGCCTTACGGTGCCCGTGTGGATTTTCATCAATAAGACTCTCTCATTTTTATTGTATCATATCCAAATAACTCCATCCTCCTAGTTTGAAACTCTTTGTCGATTGATTAGAAGGACTTGAACAAGATTTGGGGTAAAAATAATTTGGATTGAATTACAACTTTGGAACCTTTTGGGCGGGATCATCGCCGAACCATTATAACTTCTGCCCCAGTCTCATTTTTGGAGAAATTTGGATTTTTATTTTGGTGTGACTGAAAGAGGCTGCCTACGTATCCTTTCGGAATCAAGTCGAACGTAGTTCTGGAAACTTTCGTTTTTTTTTTCTTTTGTTTTTTCTTCTATTTTGTTTTGCTTTGTTTTCTCCTTCTTTTTCTTTATTTTGTTTTGATGCTTTTTTTATATTTTTTTTTTTTCATTTTTTCCTTTTTTCTTTTTTTTTTTCTTTTTTTTTTTTTTCATTTTTCTCTTTTTTTTTTCCAGATCACACTTTCAAGTTCCAAAGAGGGTAGTCAAAGAAGAGTAACCCACTCAAAGTATTTGCAAATGGTTGATAGTATTTGGGTAGCGAGAATGAAAGCCTTCGTCATCCCAACCGGAGAATATTAACACTATATGGAGGATCAATCAGAGTACCTTCGGGTTGCATTTGCATTGACAGTTATTTCATGCACATTTCCTTCGATGCTCCCCAAGTACAACGCACTTTTTTGGGCAATACTCTTGTTGCAATGTATGGACCTTTCCAATCTGGAACCAAATTTTCCTTCATTTGTTCCAACTCTTCGTTTTATTTCCTTAAAATCTATCCTCATTGAGATCTAATCCTTGATTCATTATTTTGAGGTCTGACAGCTTTCAGGATATGGGCATGAAGTCCGCAAGCATGTCATGTTATTAAAATCTGCATTTAACAGAACTGAAAAGAGAATAAGAAAAATGACAAGATTAAGAAAAGAGACATTCCTGGACAATGAAATATTAATTTCATTTTATTTTTGATTTTTTTTTAAGATAGAAGGGTTTACATCGGAAAGTAAGACAATAAAGTAAAACATCCAGATCACACCCTGAGATAATCCGGACACATAAAGGATAGCAAGACTGGCTACTGAGACTCCCGTTTGATGGGGAACTTTCATGCCTAGTGACCATTTTTTGGATTTTCTTCTGTCTCGGTGATGGCTGCAATGGCCTTCAGTGCCGGATCAAATTCCTCAGCTTCACAAATCATTCACGACTATTGGCCCAATGTTGTGGGCAGGCAACAGATTGTTCATCACATTAGGAGCTTCTTCACCCTGAAAAACAATTCTTTCAGCTTCGACCAAATCTTCAACTGCCCTTTTGAGGGTCCAACATTCCTCTGTACTATGTACCATTGCTCCAAAGTGGTATTCACATCTATCATCAGCTCGGCACGAGGGGACTCGGGATTTGGCCGGTTTAGGGCCACAAGCTGTAGGAAACCTCGCCTGAGTAGCTTTTGGAACAAGCTTGAATACAATTCACCAATAGGGGTGAACTGATTCTTTCTGAAAGGCTCTCTTGGGAGAGGATTGTATTGGGAAACATTTGATTGGGGATTATATGGAGCTTGGTAAGGATGGGTATTTCTGGGAGGTAGAGCTTGATTTTGTGCATAATGTTGTGGACGCGTGCAAAGTTGCACGTTCATCACCACATAGGGAGGCGGTGCCATGACATAAGCAACATCTTGAAGGGGATAATAGTGTGATGGGACCATAGGAGGCTCATATGATTGGCTGAATGACCTGCGGGCCCTCCTCGAGCTTGAAACCATCATGACTCCCTCTTTACTCCCATTTTTGTTTATCAAACCCTCCGAACCATTATGAGAAGGCTATGATGTGGCCTTAAAAGCAGCATGACTCAAGATTCAACCTGTTTTAAATTGTTTTCAATCATTTTCCCGATTTTGATAGCCTCAGCAAATGGCTTACCCATAGCAGACATCATGTTTTGGAAGTAATCAGCCTCTTGGGCCTGCAGAAAGACCGTTACCATTTCAACTTCATCCATTAAAGGCTTTACCCAGGCAACTTGCTCACGCCATTTGACAGCATATTCACGGAAGCTTTCCGCGGTTTTCCTTTTCAAATTGGACAAAGTGTTTCTGTCAGGAGTGATGTCCACATTATACTGGAACTAGTGGACAAAATCTCGAGCCATATCGTCCCACACATGCCAATGAGTAATTTTTTGATCCGTATACCACTCAGAAGCGATTCCGGTGAGGCTTTCCCCAAAATAGGCCATTAGCAGCTCCTCTTTTCCGACATCACCCCTCAATTGGTTATAGTATCATTTTAGATGAATGATCGGATCTCCATGCCCGTCATAATTTTCAAATTTTGGCATCTTGAAGCCAACTGGCAAGTGGAAATGGGGAAACATGCAGAGGTCAGAGTATGAGAAACTCTTTTGGCCACTCTAACCTTGGATGTTTTTCAGGCTATGTTCTAGGCTCTTCATCTTCCGAACCATTTCCTCTTGCTCGGGACTTTTAACAACCTTTTCTTGCTCCACTGAGAGATCATATCGTGGAGGTTGAGTGAAAGAGTATGGGGTCACATATGTTATTTCTGGTTGAAGCTGTGGACCCTTAAAGATGAACATTGAAGGTGGTGCCCTTGAAGCCAGTGCCTGGGGGCGAACCACAGAAGGCATGTCAGGATCATTGGAGGGCATTGGGAGGGTGCCCGCTTGGGATGAGCGGGTTGGGCTCATGGGCGTTGGTAACCTCACCTGACCTCATGAGCAATTCAGGGAATCCAGGGAAGTCACTTGGTGGTTTCCTACCACTAGACCAGGCGTCCCACATTTTCAGTATGCGGAGACGCAACATCCTATTCTCTTCAATAGCTGCTGGTTCCAGCTGCAGAATAGCTGATGATGGGCTATCCTCAGAACCGATGTTTGGTAGATTGCTTGCGGAGGCCATCTGTGCCTTTGGATTTTGTGAATGAGGGGAGGCCAGACTACCAACAAAATCAACCACCAAAACCTGGCTAATTTGCATATCCAACAAACTTGTTAGTTTTGAAACATTTAACATATAGAAAATCGCACGTTATGATGCAATGCACCTAACAATTAAACGCTTCTACCGTGTGTTTGAACGGTTGCATGTTTCATCCCGGCCTTAACTAACTTTATTTCTTTTTTCTTCATTTCTGCTCTCTTTTTAATAACTCTTGGTTTTTTTTCTGTCTCATTTTTGCCGCTCTTTTATTTTTTGGCACTCTCTTTTTCTCTTTTTGTTTGTCACTCTTTTATTTGTTGTCGCTCTTTTTTTGAAACTATTTTTTTCTTTTTCTCTTTTTCACTCAGTTTTTCTTTCTCTTTTTTTTCAAGTTTATTTTTTCACTCAATTTATTTTATAGCTATGATCCAATCCGATGGGGATTGCCTACGTATCATGACCCCGCATGAATCAGATCTTGCGTAGTTCGGGAAGATCGAGAATAGAGTAAATAAACTAACTCTTTTTTTTATATAAAACTCAGACCATGAAGCTTTAAGGCAAAAGAAAAATATTTTTGATTTTTTGATTTTTTTTCTTTTGGAATTTTCTAAAAATAATGCTTTAAAAGAAAGATTTTTTTTTTTGAATTTTTGATTTTGATTTTGATTTTATTTTTGAAAGAAAGACTTCTAAAAATTTATTTTCTTTTGATTGAAACTTTGGAAATTTCAAAAGTGAAAAAAACATATTTTTCTGTTTAAATTTTTATTTATTTTCTCTTTTTCTAAGAAAGAAAGAAAATATATTTTAGATTTTGGATGTAACCTCTTAATTTTCGAAAGAGGGACTTTTTTAAGAAAAATATTTTGAATTTATGAGCTTTTATTTATTTACAAAAGTAATTCTAAATAAAAGCAAAAATATTTTTGGACTTCAATTTTTTTTCCAAAATTTTTATTGATATTTACAAAAGAAAGACTTTTAAAGAAGAAAAGAGTATTTTTGGATTTTTGAATCTGATTTTTTTTTTTTCGATTTTTTTGGAAAAATACTTCAAAATGAAGGAAACCCGTATTTTTGGATATTTATTTTTATTGATTTTTCTTTTTTCCTTATGAAAGACTTCAGAAAGAAGGAAACTATTTATTTTTTAGTTTTAAATACTTCTCTTTTTTTGAATTTTATAAGGAAAGGTTTTTAATCAAGAAACTAAAGGAATATATTTTTGGATTTTTTTTTGAAAATTGGGGTCGGAACCGATGAGGTTTGCCTACGTATCTCACATCCGGTGAGAATTAGACCCGCGTATTTCGGTCAGTTTTGACGGAACAGGGGAAACATGGCACTTAAAATTTTTGGCTCATTTTGAAATGACTTTTTCTCTTCTTCTTTTTTTCCAAAATTTTGGCAGAATTTCAGAATTTTCTAAATATCTACCTCTCACTCTTTTTTTTTTTTTTGATTTTCTTTCCCTATTCTAGAAGTCGGTCAACAGGCAAGCCGAACAGACAGATATGCAAGTAGCACATAAGATATATTAGGATAGTCTTTTTATTTGGGTACGTCTGTCCTAGACGGACCCAACCCCTGTGTTGAGTCCCCAAAGTCAAATGCACATGATGCAAACAGACGTTCCTACTAGAAATCTGGTATGATGCTTTGTTATACTAGGTTTAAAAACCTGGATTTATTGTTCTAGACCTGGCTTACCCGAGCGGACAGCTCGAGCCGAGGAGGGGCAGCGTACCAGGAATATAGAAGCTTCACCGGCTTTGTAACTTGTCTGAACCTCGTTCTAAAATGGGATAAGACTCTAAACAGAAGAGAAGTCACACGAAGTGCACCCTTCTCCATGATTTAGAAGACTCAGAGAGAGGAAGGGTAACGTAGCAGTTTATATACAATTCACAGAATATCAAAGCGGTAAAAGCATTTAGCACATTAGGCTTAAACATGTAGAAAAATCAGATAATAAATAAAGCCAATCATAACAACTATTCTAAGCTTGAATTCTTGAACCCTGAACCGAAGTTCTAGGTTTGGATCCCCAGCAGAGTCGCCAGAGATGTCACACCTCCTTTTTACACACCACCCCGAAAGGTAGTATATAAGGAATTTTTTTCCAATTTAAGTGATATTATTCGAAATGGATTAATTAATTATCAGAGTCGCCACTTGTGATAGTTTATTTGGTGTCCCAAGTCACCAATTTATTTTAAATCCCAAATCGAGGAAAATTCGACTTTCCTTATGAAGTCTGCGAACTAGAAATTCTGAATAAGGAATTCTGTTAACCTGAGGGAAGGTGTTAGACACCCCCGGATTTCGTGGTTATAGCACAGTCGCTTAAACTATTATAATTGGTCTATTATCTAATTTTAAATACATGTTTTAGCCTATTGTATAATTTTAAACTATTAACCACTTTTAATTAATTTTAAGAAGATTTCAACGTCATCTAAAATGCGTCTTTGGACCACGCCACATGAAATGCACCCGCAGTCCGAGACACATTTTATTTAACGTTATTGAGATTTAGATTTGGGTCACATGAAATACACACCCGAGTTTAGGAAGGTAATCTTTAAAATAGCGCGCCTAAAGCAACTACGCATTTTCAAGTTTGCAAGGGTCATAGAAAATTCAAATAAATGGCACACCTCAATTTTAGGACTATTATTTAAGCAATCAAATTCCAAACCCAAACTGATTGTTGTTGACTATATTTTTTTGAGAAAACTACACAACACTGCACATTAACATGAAAGCATTAAACTACTCTACAAGTAGCGAAAGAAACAAAATACTAGTCAAGATGCCAAGAAAACTTGCCTCTGTACCATCTACCAACTCAGTAGCTAATGTATTATACAAAGTACTAATGTATGGATCATGGTTTGATGTGGAAGTTCAAGAACTATGTAATTCATGTGTTTGGTAAGGTATATATAAAAATATTAGGCGAAATACATAAACCGCCTCTTGAAGTTATCCGCAACGGTCAAACAAATACTTAAAGTGACCCATTTACCATTTAGACACTTCAAGTGACTATTAAGTGTATCTCATAGACACTTCACGATGACATAGCAAGTTACGTATATTTTTGTTACATTTGGGCGCGTGAGTTTTTCAGCAAACTTCTTCTTTCTTGCTTTTAAAATTGAATTAAAATTTGTAAGTGGGTCCCACGGTATATTATCATTTTATAATATCAAAATATTTTTTTGGGCATTGATTGATCTGGAAAAATAAAAGGCAGTTGTGTAACGACCCCAATCCCGATCGTGATGGCGCCAAACACAATTGCTAGGCAAGCCCGACCATTTACACTCTCAACCCGAGCATGAAGCTCAAAACCAGTTATTTAATTATCATT
>MU762724.1:12605-27543 GCA_026770625.1 Nicotiana glauca
CTAACCGGTGATCTCAATGGATTTGACATCAGGCTTCTTCACCTCTTCTTTCGGAACAGTAACAGTCAGCACTCCATTCTCCATCGCCGCCTTAACTTTATCCATTTTCGCATTCTCCGGTAGCCTGAATCTTCTCATGAATTTGCCGCTGCTGCGTTCCACACGGTGCCAAGTGTCATTCTTGTCTTCTTTCTCCACATTCCTCTCTCCGGTGATTTGAAGAACCCTATCATCTTCGATCTCGACTTTCACTTCCTCCTTCTTAATCCCAGGGAGATCGGCCTTAAACACATGGGCCTCCGGAGTTTCCTTCCAATCGACTCGTGTGTTCGCAAATGCAGAGGTCTCCCCTGAATTGGAACCTGGAAAGCCCAATTCCCTGAAGGGATCCCATGCATCAATTGAGAATGGATCGAAGACGCTGCTTCGTCGATCGCCGAACATTCTTGGAATCAGTGACATTTTCCGTGAGCTTTTTGAGAATTTTCTGAATGTGCTTTCAGGTTTCAAGTTCGTTGGTTCATAGAAGAGGACCTGGGTAGGTATATATATTGTCGTAGAGGAGTGTTTAGTGCTTTCTCCATACTTCTATCCGTACCGATATTTCTGCCCAAATAGATATTCTGGAACATGTCGAGAACTTTCTGGACCAATCTCGTTAAGCCCATACAAAAACACGCAAATGCGTTGCTAAATTGGGTCGGCTTCTCTGGTTACAGTACCTTCCATTTGCGGCCCAAACTCATTAGTCGTCATCTATGCCAAATGTATAATATAAAGGAAATTACAGCTATGTCTATTTATAGGTAGTTCATTACAAAAATTGGTCAATTAATAAAATATTATTAATATTAATCAAATTAGCCAATTATCTATTTGTGGCAAAAAAAATATCAATTTTTTGCTTTGTTTGGAGCGAGCGTTATTAGAATAGATTGTGCATAACTTAAGGAGCTTCAATCTCAGTTTTGGGATGGTTTGTGAAGTTTTGAGGTGGTTTGAATTGAAAATTCGAAATAAAAGATGAACATGAATAAAAAATGATATGTGTATCACACTGTGTATCATTTATGTATCACATATGTATCATATTTGTATCTATTGTGTATCACATGTTTATCTATGTATACCTGTGTGTGAGATACATGTATGATACATGTTTAATACATGTGTCGCAGAAGACTTTTTTGAACTCGATTTAATTACGAATTTTGATACGAAATCAGTCCAAATCACCTCCAATCTTCCTCAAATTTTATATATTGAATTATCTATATATTTTCAATGGTTTTCAACTATACCCATTGAAAAAGTTCATTTTTTGTTTAGATTTTTGGAATATTGTATAGGCTTTTGTATTTCATCACCTTATTTGCTACCCTGTTCATGAAATTTCCTTTCCATCTTGTATCGAATGTTGCTAATCACGCTTAAAAATATGAAAAGTGATTTTTGCATGTGATTCTTTGATAGAAAGAACTCTATTGTTTGGGTTTTCAATTTTTGTTGGTTAGTTTTGGTAAGTCTATGACTAATGGCTAGAGGTTAGTAAGTTGAGATTTATTTGTGACATTGACATAATAATTTATGAACCAATTACTATTGTAAGTCAAAAAGTTCTTAGCTTGATATGTAACATGTTAATTAAAATATGGTAAAGTACTTAAAAGAAATTTTAACCATAAATTACTTTTAAAACGTATAAGACGAAAAATTCAAGGCGTAAAACGTCCATGAAACGTTACGTTCTTAAAATATGAAACGAATACCCTAAAGTGTAGAGTGTGCAGTAGTCAAACACAAGCCCATAGTTGTCTCATATCGTTTAGACGCTCTCTCCATGAGACAGTCCCTATTCCGACTATAAAAGATACTAATATAATAGTGCATTTGCAAGTTTTACGTCCATCAACTATTTAACATATATTAGATTAAGGAACACGATTTATCTCGAATGATTCAGAAATAATATAGTTTATAACTTTTCATAAGTATTAACTTGTATGTATAAAATAATACAGTTTTGAAATTTGAAATAATAATTTAATAAGTATTAATGATGATACTGGCCAACTATTTGTTAAAATTAACCTTTTTTTCCTTTTAATATTTGAGTGTCAAATATGCAAATTAGTAGTAGCTAGGATATTGCGATACCAGCGCAATTTTGGTCTAAATTCAATAATTTTTTATCCAGCCGGTAAATGCTAATTTTGGCGCAGTAGTATGAATTTTATCTTATTTTCAAGGAGGGAAAATGAGTTCTTAATTGCCCTTAATAATTCGATAACCTCCCTCCGCCTTTTAATTCCCTTTAGTTATATACAGCTTGGACTGCACCAAAATATAAATTTGTTACTTGTTAAAGTTGTATGTGAATAACTAGAAAATTGATGGCAGTTTAATCATTTTCTCTATCCTCGTGATATACTTAAGCTTTGATGATAAGAGGATTTGCTTATGGTTAGCACCCCTCACTAACAATCTCCAGATTACTAAGGGAGCAATTACTCCAACAGGAAAAAAAATAAAAAAATTGAGCCTTGATCCTTTTTTAAACATTTAGGATAGGCGGCCAACCATCTGGAGAGAGCTATTGCAATCCTCTTATCCAATTTATCTCAATACTAAATTCACGATTTAATTAATCTAAATTCACGTGAACTTGTAAATTTGCGATTTAATTAAATTTTTTTTACCTCTTATAGCAAAGGTATATACCCTATTAATTATAAACCAAATTATTTTAAAATATTAGTTTCTATAGCTGCCATTTACATTTCATAGCAAAATATGGTATACTCTACCGTTTAGGCGTTAGATACGCTATTTATGTTTTTCTTTCTCTTTCTTTCAATTATTCTCTCACAAAATCTCAGCAAAATACTTCTTATTTCTCGCTCCACGATATCTCTCTCTCCCTCTCACAGTAAGATTGTGATAATTGTTAAAGCACTATACTCTCTCACATTCAACATTTTTGCTCCAAAAATTCGTGGTAATTGTTAAAAAATTTGGCCGGTTCACGCATCTTCTTTTTCTCTTCACTTTTTTTATTTTCACCATTGTTAGATTTTCAGCAAAAAACTTCAAATTTCATCTTCAATAGCTGATTCAACAACTCCGAAGAGGTTGCACGAGGTTAGGAGTGGCAAATGAGCGGGTTGTGATGAATTTGGGCGGGTCAAGATTGGTTAGGTCAATAAATGGATCATTGCCCAACCCGCCCCAAAGTGTACTTGGGCTAAGATAGGCTATACAATGAGTCATAGCCTAAGCCGCCAAACTTGACACAAGTTTTAGAATGCTCATCTTGCATAAAAAATTTTTTTACCTCAAAATGTGTAAGTTGAAAAATATTTTTGCAGGTGGGATTGGGGGATGAGGGTTGTTGTGGGTGGGTGGTGGAGAAAAACAAAAAAAATAGAAAATAGAAAATAAAAAATACAAAAACAAAAAAGTTAAAATTTTTTTAGAGGGGTTTGCGCGCAGGGTTAGGAGGTAGGGGGTGGGTGGTGCAGAAAAATAAAAAAATAAAAAAATAAAAAATAAAAAATGCAATAAAAAAAGTAAAAAAAGTTGAGGGGGTTAGCGTGCGCGCATGGGGTGGGTGGGTGGTGCAGAAAAATAAAAATACAAAAAAAATATAAAATTTTTTTTGAAGGGGTTAGCGCGTGTGATAAAAAAAATAGAAAATTAAAAAGTTAAAATTTTTTTTAGGGGATTTGGGAGGGTGGGGGATGAAAAAAAATAGAAAACTAAAAATAGAAAGAAATAAAAGTAAAACTGGGGCAACTACGTAAACTAGATAAGTTAGGTTGGGTTCCCTTTGTTTTTGGTGAGTTTCATGGGTTGTAATTAAGTTACTTAATGGGTCAGAATGAGTTATAAAAAATAATGGGTTAACATGGGATCAATCCAAATAGACCCATGAGCTAAATTGTTTATAGCCCAACCCATTAATCTTTAGGCGGGTTGGGCGGGCTGGATGAGTTTGTGCTCAAATTGCCACGACTACACGAGGTATATCTACTAAAGTACTCAATTCTGATGGGTCATCTTTCGATTTGCGAAACACTCAAGAGGAACCTGTATCTACAGGTTCATCAACAACCATGGAAACCGAGAGGCGAACAAAAATACTCAATGATTGATAATAGGCTATAATTACGTATTTTAGTCGATTATTATACTCTAATTTACTGCACTTTAGTTGAGTTTGCGTTTTAATCGCGAGTGTTTTGCACTAATAGTGTATTTTATACCTTGTAGAAGTGATTCCGAGCTATATAGATATTATAGAATGAAATTAAGTGATTTGGAGTTTTGAAGTCTGAGTAAGAGCTCAAGGCATTAAACCGAGATTGGGTTCGGGGGTCAAATTTGATAATTAAGTACGAACGAAGACTCGAGGAGGTATATTGCGCACCGTCTAGTAAAATAGACATAACTTTTTGATCAGAACTCCATTTGAGTTCCACAATATATGGTTGGAAATATAACTCAAAGGGCTACAACTTTTATGTTTTATGTTTTTCTAAATTCCAAACAGAACAGGGTGTAACCGTAGTAAGACCGCGGCAGAACACTGCTACAGATTCTGAAGGCCACTCTGGCCGCGGTCCTCGCGTAACCGCGGTAGGACGCGTAAATTTCAGGGACCAAAGTGCAAAACATGAGATTTTAAGCCCTAAACCCTATATTAAACGAAGGAAGCCAGCCAAGAAAGGGAGAGAATGATTTTTGGAAGTGAAAAACATCAGACGGAAGGGCAAGAGGCAAGGAGGATCATTGGGCATCAATCTTTAATCTTCTTCTTTGTTCTTTTACCTTTGAATATGAATTCTTTTGTGATTTTTGTTATTTTCATGAGTAGCTAACTTTTCTAATCTAAGGTTTGGTGAAACCCGTTGGGGATGAATTAGTTGTTATAATTAATATAGATTTGAATTAGTTTAATCTCTATTTGTTCAACTATGTTTTGATTGTGGTTAATTGAAACGATCCTCAATTAGCCGTTCCTATTTATTATGTATCTGCTTGAGAGAGAGTGCATATTTAGGTTTTTGTTTGAACAACATCACTCTCGGAGTATAGGCGATAGTCATAACCGAGGGTTTAGAGGTTGGATTAGAGATAATGATAACTCGGGTGCGATCTAAGTGAACTGTAATGCGAATCTAGCTAGCGTAGCTTGAGAGAGTGCGTCTAGTAAATTATCATAATTGCTTGAGAGAGATTTATGATAGCTGGAGAGTTCATGATTGATAGAGGCAACTAAGTCAACTCTATAAGAAACATACAACTCAGGAAATCAACAACGGGGGAAACCATTACCTTAGACGTTTATTCCAATTATTTACAATTCAAGCATAGTTAGTTTTCAGCTGTTTATTTATTTTCAATATTGTCTTCTTAGTGATATTAAACAGATACAGCTAAGCTTTAGTTCTCTGTGGGATTCGACTCCGGACTTTTAGATCAGATTATATTTGCAGCGACCGCTTATCCTTTTTAGGACTAGAGTTGGGTATGATCAAATTTTGGCGGCGTTGCCGGAAAACTAACGGTGTAGTTGTAGCTATATATATTGCTAGGTTACGAGTTTGAACTTTTATTTTGTTTTCTTTTGTTTTGTTTTTTTTTTTGTATTTTTTTTATAACTACCGATTTGAGAAACATGGCATCTTGAAATTATGGGAATTTAGGTGTAGATAATTCTACTATTGATCTCCATACATATTGTGAAGGAAACCACCCGTGGAAAAATTTTCAAAACGTTCCTAAGAGCGAGTTATGTGCACCAACTCAATCTTTTTTTTGGAATGTGTATGATGTGTGTGGTGGTAAAAATGGTCACTTTCATGGTTGTGCTTATATTTCTTATTTTTCCCCAACCCCTTACTATGATGGTTCTACCTTTTCTTGTGAAGTTAATAGGAACAAAGAACTTGGGAATTCGAACTTGAAGGAGATCAAGGATATACTAAAGTTCCTTCTGGAACAAAACAATGAGAAACAATTGCACATAGAAAGGCAAGAGGCAACTATTCGCAAGTTGGAGGCTCAATTGAGTCAAGTGGTTGGAGCTTTTAATTCTCAACAAGCCAATATTAAGGATAGTATCCAAGAAGAGCATGAATTTGAGGTATTAATTGGGGAGGTCAGAGTAGAACATCAACAACCTAACCAACTACAATTTGAGGATATCAATGTTGAAGAAGTGAGACTAGAGTCAGCCAAGGACATTGCGGATACAAATTTTGTTGACTCTAGTATGATTGATGTTGAGGATGTTGAAAATCCTAAAGTTCATGTGTTTGAGCACATTGGTCAACACTCCAAGCATTTTTCCAAATTATGTTTGGATGATGATATGGAAATAGAGTCATCTGAACCAATCGAAGAGTCAAGGAATGAGGAACAAGGTGCATATATTCTGGAATTCTTCTTGCTAGATAGTCAGGATTACATACCCATACAAAGGCCAAGGAGTGCAGAATACTACATTATTTCCTTGGGCCAGTTAGATCCGTTCCACCGCCCCATGACCATAATCATAAGCTTGAATCAAAACTTGGGGTTCAATTCATAAGCTCGAGGTGGAGGCAAAAAGTGATTCGCGTCGTGCCGCGACATTAAATTAAGCACTTGTTGGGAGGCAACCCAGCTTTATTGCTTTTTTTTTTATTATTGTATTATTTTTGTAGTGTCAATTTTTTAATTTTTCAGGAGCATGGAAAGCAAAGGTATTGGAAGGATCAAGCTTGGGAGAAGTCTGAGTACCCCATGAGCTGTTAGTGCTTCGGCCTTTGGCCTACCAAGGAGTCTCTTTTATCCTTTTATTAGTTATGGTGTACGTTAGGGACAATGCACAATTTTAAGTGTGGGGTGAGGAGATTGTCTGGGTGACTTTCTATGCTATTTTAGTTGTATTAGTTTAATTGAATAAAAAAAAAAAAAAGAATAGATTGGACATTTTCCGACGATGGATCTATTAGACAGTTTTCTTGAGGGAAGTAAGTCTAAAGAAAATACCAAAAAGGTTTTTGTTTTATTTTAGGTAGTGTAGTAACTCTCCCTTGATTTTTCTTTAGGCTACGGTTCTTTTCCAAGGGTTTTATTTGAACCGGGTGTAGTTAATTTTTTTAGGAATATGAGCCATTGTGTTGTACTTTGAATTGAAGCAATATCTCTTGACTTGGTTATGCCTTGAGAATAGTGAGTACTTTGGTTGTGATGCTTATGCTCAGTTTTTTACTCTTGTANCCTTATTGAGTCAAATATGTATATTTTACCAACCTAATTGTTATGTATCGTAATTAACCTCTTTGAGCCTATAATCCTTTTTCTTTGGCAACCACATTACAAGCCTTACCCATTTGTTTGAATTAACCATCTATTTGAATATTTTCACCTCTCATGAGCACTTGAATTGTTATGAACTTTGTAAAAGTTAAAGTATGGGGTGGTTGGTTTAGCTTTTGAGTGGAACTAATTGAATAAGAAGAAAGGTGCACTGTTTTGAAAAAGGAAGAGCCACTTGAATTGAAAAAAAATATAGTTGGATTGTTGTGAAAAAAATAAATTCTTTGATAAGTGGTGGCTCTTGACGTAAGTGTGCTTAAACAAGAATGAGGTAATTTATATTGATGTGAAGGTGGAATTTTGGTTTGACTTAAGTACGGGGTTTAAATGTTAAAATGTAAGTATTAAAGTGCTTAAGGAGGTGTAGTCACTCTTATATCTAAATGTATCCTACCCCTACATTACAACCAAATAAAGTTCTAATTGATCCAAGATTGAACGAGCTCGATTAGTGGAGTAGCACACTACGGGAAAGCTTATGGTGCATCTTTTGTGGCATATGAATGTTATTTCTGAGAGTGAGTGAATTCTTTCTATCTTGAGTTCCTAAGTGTTCTTAAATTTTATTGTGTGGAACTACTCTCTTGTATTGTGTGAGGACACTTGATTCATTAAGGAAAGGTAATATCAGTGACCTCTATGTTAGAGTAAGTAGGTGAGTTGTGAATAATGCGTGGCACTTGTGAGTCAAATCTTGAGGTGAAAATGTTACGCTTTTGTTCTTAGTCTATTTTAAATACTCTTGGTGTGCTGCGTAGGAGAATTATTTAAAAAGGTCGTGTCTATAAAAAAAAGTGTAGTTTGATTGCTCGAGGATGAGCAATAGTTTAAGTGTGGGGTATTGATGATAGGCTATAATTACATATTTTAGTCGATTATTATACTATAATTTACTGCACTTTAGTTGAGTTTGCGCTTTAATCGCGAGTATTTTGCACTAACAGTGTATTTTATGCCTTGTAGGAGTGATTCCGAGCTATATAGATATTATATAATGAAATTAAGTGATTTGAAGCTTTGAAGTCTGAGTAAGAACTCAAGGAATTAAGCCGATATCGGGTTGGGGGGTGAAATTTGATAATTAAGTACGAACGAAGACTCGAGGAGGCATATTGCGCACTGTCTAGTAAAATAGACATAACTTTTTGCTCAGAATTCCATTAGAACTCCACAATATATGGTTGAAAATCTAACTCAAAGGGATACAACCTTTATATTTTACATTTTTTTAAATTCCAAACAGAACAGGGCGTAACCATTGTAGGACCGCAGCAGAACACTACTGTAGATTCTGAAGGCCACTCTGGCCGCGGTCCTCGCGTAACCGCGGTAGGACGCGTAAATTTCAGGGACCAAAGTGCAAAACATGAGATTTTAAGCCCTAAACCCTATATTAAACGAAGGAAGCCAGCCAAGAAAGAGAGAGAATGATTTTTGGAAGTGAAAAACATCAGACGGAAGGGCAAGAGGCAAGGAGGATCATTGGACATCAATCTTTAATCTTCTTCTTTGTTCTTTTACCTTTGAATATGAATTCTTTTGTGATTTTTGTTATTTTCATGAGTAGCTAACTTTTCTAATCTAAGGTTTGGTGAAACCCATTGGGGATGAATTAGTTGTTATATTAATATAGATTTGAATTAGTTTAATCTCTATTTGTTCAACTATGTTTTGATTGTGGTTAATTAAAACGATCCTCAATTAGCCGTTCCTATTTATTATGTATCTGCTTGAGAGAGAGTGCATATTTAGGTTTTTGTTTGAACAACATCACTCCCGGAGTATAGGCGAGAGTCATAACCGAGGGTTTAGAGGTTGGATTAGAGATAATGATAACTCGGGTGCGATCTAAGTGAACTGTAATGCGAATCTAGCTAGCGTAGCTTGAGAGAGTGCGTCTAGTAAATTATCATAATTGCTTGAGAGAGATTTATGATAGCTGGAGAGTTCATGATTGATAGAGGCAACTAAGTCAAAGCTATAAGAAACATACAACTAAGGAAATCAACAACCGGTGAAACCATTACCTTAGACTTTTATTCCAATTATTTACAATTCAAGCATAGTTAGTTTTCAGTTGTTTATTTATTTTCAATCTTGTCTTCTTAGTGATATTAAACAGATACAACTAAGCCTTAGTTCTCTGTGGGATTCGATTCCAGACTTTTAGACTGGATTATATTTGCAGCGACCGCTTATCCTTTTTAGGACTAGAGTTGGGCGTGATCAATGATCCTATGAAAGAAGGTTAAGATGAGAAATCTTTGAAAAAATTAACAGTTCCTGATGTTCCTCAAATTTCTATAAAAAACTTAAATATGGAAAAGAGAAGAAATATATATATATATATAAAAAACTGTTATTAATCCACTTTTTTGGAAATATTGTGGGTTGTATGTCGCATCATATGCAAAGTATTTGAGCACTTGTAGATTAATTTCACGTACCACCTTAGATCCTAATTTACTCCGGCTAAGATATGGTGCACCCGTTGGGACTATGCTATGCGGAAGTTAGATGCCGATGCGATAAACGACAATGAAGCACCGGCAAAGATTATTAGGCAAATTACAAAATCAGATACTTCTGTAAAGATAGTTATTGAATAGTTTTCTGTTATAATATTGTATTTTTAGCTTATTACTGAATTATTCATGATTTTACACAACCTTTATTTTGAATATATGAATGTGTTTTTTGGGCTACAACAATTGTTGTTATGAATATATTCATTTTTCCTGATATACTTTTGTATTTAAATTCTCATGATTCAAGAATCCATTTTAACTTTACTGTTTTTTTAAAAGCGCTGAAAATAATTTAACCAAATGTAATTGTAGTAACAATATTTTAGTTATTCTGAACACATCCGAAGAAAAAATTTGGGGTTGCCAATACTTCTCCACTGATTTTTTTAAAATCTTTCTGTAATCAATGTATTCATATTTAGTTGTATTTATCTATGTTTGAAGTCTAGCAAAAACTTTGTTTAAATACACTGAACGTACAAGAACCACTTACAGTATATACACGCGTCCTGTATGTATCCTGCTGTATTTCTGTATTTGTGTAATCATGTATATAATTGTATTATGTATTCAAATATATTTTGAAGTGAATTATAACAATGTATTTAACCACCTCTAGTATATATACATGTCTTGTTATATATATATATATATATATATATACACACACACACACACACACACACACATCATTTTTAAGGCATCAGGAAGGTTAACAGTAATGTATTTAGTTATGTACACAGTTGTATTCTGTATTCAAATGTATTTTGAATTGAATTATAATAATATATTTAACCACTATATATATATATATATATAAAATATTTTTATAAGGTATCAGAAAACTTACCAATAGTGTATTTAGTCATCTACCTTTAAAAAATAGGAACAATCAAATACATCTAGAAAACAATAAGTAATAGAAGTCTTTAACACATCCAAAACAAGGATTGAAGGAATTAAAAGCAGAACATCAACTAATTCCTACATGGGGCATTTCTATAAGTACGCTTATTATGCCCGCCCTGCCCATATATACTACACGTATGTTAACTCTTCTTTTTGAATCAATTCACTTAATGACTTATCACACTTCTTCTTTAGTCTTTCAAGAGGTCTCTTCCATTTTGAGTGGTAAGACTACTTCCTATGATATATGTGCTGGTATATTCCATTCACTTCGGTCAGGGAGAGAATAGGGGGACCTCGTATGTCATTACAACATACTTTAATTTGTAATTGTCCGAGCAATAATCATCCGGCACTAGAAATTTGCTTTTCAAGATAGCTCAAGCATGTGGACATGGTATCTCGTCCACTTGAAACCTCCCACAACTGCAATTTTTCTTTTGGAGGCAAATAATATAATGCCTTCCTTCATCATTCACTATCTGCAAGTGTTCAGTCGATGGTACAACCTACATTAAACGAAAAAATATCAGTTTTGGACATATGTACAAAACATGTATTTGTCCATGAATACATGGAGTACATACAATATGCATGAATACAAGCAGTAGGTTGATTACATACTTTATGCATGAATACGTGCTTTCAATAAATATTCATATTACAGGCTATATTCATACATGCATTAATCTATCATATTGTTACTTTCTTATACATTACACCATAATTTCAAATAACATATATATTATACTGATTGAATATATGCTTTCAATAAATAGGGAACATTACAGGTTGTATTCATGTATTTATCCGGCATAAGTATATGATGTACTCATATATCTTAATTTTGTCAATGCAAGTAATTATAGCAAACTAACAAAAACTTACAGTCATACGTGTAGGTAGTACCTCATCCCAGAATGACGAATTAGCACTGTTAAGCTTGCTATCTAGTTAAAAAAAAAAGCCTGCTATCTAATAAATCTAATTACTAAATATTATGTAAATACTTGCATCAATGCCGAATAGAAAAATTCCTATCAATGACCGTCGAATCAAAACCTCGAATTATCTCAAATTTTTTTTTTGACTGAATCTATGAACCTCACAGATTGATATGTTGAAGCTGAATATATGATGCTCTATTTTTGTGTCCAGCGTCAGAAAAAATATGCTAATTAATTGGGTTGATAATGAGACGTGTTAGAATTAATTTTATTGCATTATATTAGAAGTGTATCACGCTAATTGATCCTCTTTCCATTATTAAACTAACTACACACACTTATTTTTAAGGTGATTGCCGTTACTGTATTTATGAATACATGACGCCAATACATCAACATACATTCGCGTACAACTGGACTCCCTTGTGTTTTAGGCTATTTTTGCTACTGTATAGTAGCGAGAATATAGCGAATACACTGCCGTAACAACTGAATAGTAGTTATAGTATCATAGCTATAGGAAGTTGATAGCCCCTAAATAATAATAATATCTAAAAATTTCTCGTTAATTAATTTAAATTCACTTAAGCTGAAAAGCCCGTTAATGTAGAAAAGATTAATTACCAAGAAGTTTCGCATTCCCCTCAAATGAGAGCATTTTTCATTGGGAATATTACAGAAATATCCCAAAAAAGTCCCAACTTACCAATATGTAGCCATTAATCACAGACTTACCAAAACTAGTCAAACACATATAAAAATTAAAAACTCAAATAAATAAGGTTCTTTCTATCCAAAAATCACACACAAATATCTCCTTCCATATTTTTAAGCGTGATTAGCAACATTAGATGCAAGACGGAAAGGATATTTCGTGAATTTGGTAGCAAATAAGGTGATGAAATACAAAAACATATATATACAAGATTTCTAAAACCTAAGCAAAAAACGACTTTTTTTCAATGGGTATGTTTGAGATTCATTGAAACATATAAATGAGTCGATATACAAAATTTGAGGAAGATTGAAGGTGATTTGGACTGATTTAGTTTCAAAATTCATAGTTAAAATCGAGTTCAAAAAATTCTTCTGCATTACATATTGAATCAAACACATATCACGCATGTATCTCATACGCTAGTATACATAAATATACATGTGATATACATTTAATACAAATATGATATATGTTTGATACACAAGTGATACACAATGTAATACACATATTATTTTTTTCATGTTCATCTTCTATTTCGAATTTTCAATTCAAACCACCTCAAAACTCTACCAAATCATTCCAAAACTGAGATTCAAGGTCCTTAAGATATACCTAATATATTCTAATAACACCCACTCAAAAGAAAGCAAAAATTTGACTTTTTTTTGGTTACAAATAGCTAATTGATTAATATTGGTAATATTTTAGGATTTGGCCAATTTTTATAATAAGTTGGTAATTTCCCTTTTTCATTCACGTGGATAACGTACAACTAATTTAACTAGTCTGAGTTTTCAACTAAACTAATTACACCGACTGAGTTCGTCTTCAGTTATGCTTGATGTAATTTTGAATGATAGCCTGTGGCGTGGAGGTATAATTAACTCAAACAACCGTCCACTCAAATCATTTAAATCTATACATAATTTATATATTATATATAATTGTGTATAATTAATGTAAAATTTATACATATAATAAAAAAAAATAAACAACATCCCGCCTAATATCGTAATTCTTTTCTCAATATCTCCCATTGAAAGGATAATGCTTTAGTAAGTCGATAGTAATGGCTTTAATTGTGGATTCTTTAATAGGTTAACATTTTTTTACTTTGACACTTTGTACGAAATTAAAGTGCAAGAGTGAAAAAAGTTGTTGACTTCACTACGTAAACCAATACCCAAAGAAGAGATGGAAATTTTTTATTTTGGGACTCACAACTTATATTAATTGTACAAGGCATCTTATTTATCTCACAATTTTATAAACCCACTTAAAAATATAAAATTGGGGTCTATAAATTTGTTAGATAAAAAATAATATCATACAATTAGTTTTGCGTTGCGTTAGAGACACCATAAAACTTCTCAAGAAGTTGAAAGACGAAGAAGAAGGAATATATGGGAGGATGAACAGAATTGAGGGATAACATAATACAATACTTCGATTCTATAACAACACTATTGCCTTTTCCACATAGAATTTCAACAAAATTACATCAAACACGCCTTTAAGCGAAAAACAGACTCGACTACAGATCAGATACAAAAACAGAGCAACTTCTATCGATTTCATATATACTTGCTCACATATCGTAGCGTACTTGCATATTTCAGCTAGCTAAAGCGTCTATCTAACTAGTGATATCAATGGATTTGACATCTGTCTTCTTCACCTCTTCTTTCGGAACAGTAACAGTAAGCACTCCATTCTCCATCGCCGCCTTAACTTGATCCATCTTAGCATTCTCAGAAAGTCTAAATCTTCTCATAAATTTGCCACTGCTGCGTTCCACACGGTGCCAAGTGTCATTCTTGTCTTCCTTCTCCACATTCCTCTCTCCGCTAATCTGAAGAACCCTATCGTCTTCAATCTCCACTTTCACTTCCTCCTTCTTCAGCCCAGGAAGATCTGCCTTGAACACATGAGCCTCCGGAGTTTCCTTCCAATCGACTCGTGTGTTAGCGAATGCAGAAGTCTCCCGCTAATTGGAACCTGAAAAGCCCAATTCCCTGAAGGGATCCCACACGTCAATTGTGAATGGATCGAAGACGCTACTTCGTCGATCGCCGAACACTCTTGGAATCGGTGACATTTTCAGTGAACCTTTGTAGTAACTCTTTTCTCAACTTGCTTTCAGTTTTTGGTTCGTTGGTTCATGGAAGAGGAGCTGGGTAGATATTTATACTGTCGTAGATGAGTGTTTAGTGCTTTCTCGATATTTCTATCCGCTCCGATATTTCTGCATTTAGGAACTAGATAAGCGGATACCGAGAATTTTCTGGACCAATCCCGTTAGGCCCATACAAAAACACGCAAATGCGCTAGGGAATTGGGTCAACTTCTCTGAGGGCCTTTAATTTGCGTCCCAAGTTCATTAGTCGTCATCTGTATAAGAAGAAATAAATTATACCTTCAATTTAGGGACAAATTAATATTATAAGTCAACATGTTCTTAGCTAGAT
>MU762724.1:39706-94752 GCA_026770625.1 Nicotiana glauca
ATCGTGACAAAGATAAGACAAAAAATAGGAATATTCTAGTGGATATTCTAAACATCTGTACTATTAGAGTTTTGTGGAATATGTTCTCTATAAATAGAAAGACACACAATGATAGGGGACATGAGATATTAATTTGTAAGAAAACACATTGACTTTATAGAAAGAATCTGGCCATATTACAAGCATACAAAAACAACCTTTTTACTAAGATTCTTATCTAACTTTTTCACTTGATCCAAGAACAACCTGGCTGTTCTAAGACTCATCAATCATTCATCATTGTCAGAAAGAATATCCATAGATCCCTCCTTTTTGGGTGACTCACACGTTTTTATTTACTTAAATGCCATTCATTATTATTTATTATTAGTCAATGCTATCTTTCACCTTTTTGATCATTGAATACTGTTATTATTGCTCATATTTATTGTCACCCAACCAAATGTACATATCATCTGCAGTTGATAATCTTGTCCTTTGGATATTATTAGTAGCTAAGATTGACTCTATTTTGCTTAAATCTAATTGGTTGAGCCCAGATCTAAATTTTTTGGTCAAATAGTTGGCGCCGTCTGTGGGCACTTCTTAGCTAATTTTTTTTAGTGTTCTTTAGATCTATAATTCATGTGATTCAATAACCTACCAGACCATAAGATCGTTCTCTTTCTTTGCATGTACAAAAACCTACATGGCGGGTAACCAAGGCGATATGACTAAAGTGAAATATGACTTCCCTGGCAACCTCATAAATGCTATCAACGTGAGCTGTAAAATGCTAGGCGATGACATTACACCCACTGCCTCCCCCAAGCGCGAGAGGTCGCCTCTTCCTATTATAGCATAACAAAACCAAATGGAAAAGAGGCCTCTATGTACACAGGGGAAGGAATGCCACCAGTTATGAAAAAGCTCCTCGAAGTGTGGTTGAATGATACACTAGTAAGCACGCTTAACAAACTTGCTCCATGCACGACCATAGAGACCGTAAAAGCCCACATATTACAACGAGCAGACGAGCAAGGCGACCAATTGGACCTTCCAACACCAGGTATAACTCACAATATTACTAATGATGTAGGTGACAGCGTCCTCGCGGCTATTTTAAAGAGGATGGAGGAAATAGAGAGAAAATAAAGCACTCAGAGATCAAATGAAAGAATACCGAGAAAGAGTCGACAAGATATAGGACACCCTTAAGCTATTACTAAATAGGGACGCCGGTAGATTCGTAGAGCAACCGCACAGTGAGGGAGCAGCCGTGCATGCTATACTAAAGAACTTCAAAATACTGCCATATCTTAGATATATGATGGAACAACCAACCCCGAAGATCACATGACTTATTACGTCACTGCCGTGAAGGGCAGTGACCTCACTAAGGAATAAGTGTCCTCTATTTTGCTGAAGAAATTTGGCGAAACCATTACGAGAGGGGAATTAACATGGTAATCGCAGCTAGCAGCCCACTCCATAAAAACTTTTGAAGAAGTGGCCGATGAGTTCATAACCGCATATGTCGGGGTCAA
Source organism: Nicotiana glauca (assembly GCA_026770625.1). Taxonomy (NCBI): domain Eukaryota; kingdom Viridiplantae; phylum Streptophyta; class Magnoliopsida; order Solanales; family Solanaceae; genus Nicotiana; species Nicotiana glauca. Next base: position 41,233 of record MU762724.1, read on the forward strand.
AAAAGTCAAAAAAAGAGTGAACGACATTTTTGCCATCAAGCAGTCTTTAGGAGAGGGACCAATGGAGTTCTCACTTGATTCAATAGGGTAAGGGTGACCCTACCAAACATGTCCGAAGGGATGACAATTGTGACCTTTCAGAACGGTTTGAGTAGAGAGGGTTCAAGAACGACCAAAAAATTGCTGAGCCGGTTGATGAAGTTTCCTCCAACCACTTGGGATGAAATCCACAATGCTTACTATGTCAAAGTATGAGAAAATAATGAAGACATCAATGAACCAACTCGATGGCTCATCTCGGCACAAGACAAGCCCAGGATGAATGAAGAGATAATGTAAGAAGGGATCACCCAATCTCACAACCAAACAGGGAACAATATCAGCCATACATCAGGCTCTGGCCCTGCCTCCTTTCCGCTATGATGAAGGCCCATCTAGGCCGTAGACGGGGACTCACCGGAACAAAAGAGGTATGCCCCCTTATTGTCTGCTCACAATTTTTATGTGTCACCTACAGAAATAGTCCATGCCCTACAAAAACTCAGAACGAAGGTGAGGTGGCCTCCAAAGATGAGGTCCGACCTGAGCACCAGAAAATCCGACACCCTCTAAGAATTCTACTAGGAGCAAGAAAACAAGACAAAAGACTGTATCACCCCCAAGCAAGAGGTCGTGAACATGTTGCAGCAGGGACACCTCAAAGAGCAATTGAGTGACAAAAGGAGAAACAAATTTGCCAAAGGTCGTGAATGCCAAGGCCCGCCGAAGTCACAATCACCAGCTCACACCGTTAACATGATCATCTGAGAAAGAGACTATTCCTCTATCAATGATATTAAATTCAATGCCACTCACAAGCTCAAAAGATCTATCACCCACGAATGGTATGACAGACTCAAAGAAAGTATCATCTTCGACAAGTCAAAAGCCGATGGTTTGACTTTCCCTTACAACAATGCTCTCATAATTACTTTATAAATTTTAGATACTGATGCCAACTATATCGTGGTCGACATGGGAGTGGAGCATGCATTATCCATTCCCGAGTCCTCACCTAGACGAGACTCTAGGACAAGATAGTGCCGTGCTATATCACACTAATTATTTTTAGTAATGCAGTAAACAGACTTCGGGTGAAATTACATCCCCGTCTTGTCTGACAGTATAACCCTGGAGATAATGTTCCACATTATGGATTAGGACACGACATACAATGCCATAGTAGGACGACTATGGACACATCTATAAGAGCCGTCCCTTCCAGCTTATACCATGTTTCTAATACTTTGGGAGATATTCAACATACGGGGAGAACAAAGCACATCCCCTGAATGCTACCATATTGCCTTGGATAACACGACAATTAAACAAAAGAAAGATAAGGAAAAAGAGGCATAACAATTAATAGGGTCGAGGTTGACGCAAGAAGAGACCAGGGATGTCATCATGGATCTCAAAACGATTGAAGCAACAGACTTAACTATAGAGGACCTCGACCCCATTCAATTAGACCCCAACAACTCCATAAAAAAGGCCTACATCGGCTGCAAACTCTGAGAACTAGGTAAATTTAGTCAAATTTTAATAACTAATGCGGATTTGTTTACCTTCATCCATGCATATATGCTGAGAATCCCCAAGGGGATTGCCAAACACAAATTAAACATCAATCCATTCTACCCCCGATAAGGCAGGTCAGACAAAAATTCAACCTCTCCATAAATGATGCTATTTACGAGGAAATGGAGAAGCTGTTAGAAATGGCTCCATCTGGGAGCCGAAATACCCCAAGTGGATAGTCAACATAGTGATAGTCTAATAACTAGGAATTTTGACATATCTTATACTCCTTCTTGCTCATGCTTTGATTAGAAATTCATACAAAATAGTCCTAAAAGGCTCATAAGTTGTGCTTGATTAGAGGTTTGATCAACAAAGTGACAAGATATCAAAGATCAGCTCAAAAGGAGTGAAACTTGCACAAGTGCGAAAGACAAGACAAGCTCAGGCAAAACAGGCCCAGTGCGGCCGCACACCACTTTGTGTGGTCTGCACCAGGAGATTTAGAGAGCAGGATTCCAGGCTAAGAGGCAGTGCGACCACACTAGGTTTTGTGCGTTCCACACTGAAGGCAATGCGGCCATATTACCATTTTGTGCAGTCCGGAGAGCCAAAAATCAGAGAGGTTGTATTTTCAGAGTTTCAAGCCTCCACAGTTCGTAGTCCATTTTACGCGAACCGCACTAGAAGCCTCCGCGGCCGCTGTCCATTCTCTGCGATCCTCAATGCCAAGATTCAGAGAGCTATTTTTCAAGGCCAAAGCCCTAGTGCGGACCGCAGTCCATTTTGTGCGGTCCGCACTAACCCCACAGGGGAATTTTTGTCCAGATTTTTAGCTTAGTATAAATAGATTCTTTTTCTATTTTTAGGGCACCGGATATTTTAGAACAATAACTGCGCTCGTGGGAACGTCTCTTGTAGCCATTTTGGGAAATTTTATCTGCTTTGCAACATTGAATCTTTATTTTTATCTTAGTAATTAATTAATATGATTTTATCTTCATCTATTTCTTGTTTTTCTTCTTTGAAAATGAGTAGCTAGACCCATTAGCTAGGGTTGTGGCTCAACCCTAGTGTGGATAACTGATAGGTCTTGTATTTTAGGGCTAAATTGATTATGGGTGTTTGATAATTGGGTCAATTTCATGGTTAATTGCTGAATTAGCGGTTGCAAAGACTAATTTGTGTTTAGTTGACTAGGGTTCTTCTTGAAAAAAAGAGCCTAAGTCTCAAAAATTGATCCAACAAGGAATTGGGGCATACTCAAGAGATTGATAGCCCTAATTAAAGGGTTAAACCTCGAGAGAGTAATACCCGACTTGAACCTTAGTTGCTTGTGAAAATTTGCATACCTAATTGGTCTTGAGAAAGTCAATTGGGCAAAATCACTTCAACCACCAAGAGGTGTAGAGTGGAAAAATGAGTGCAACAGTTATATCATACACCCCAAATATATCAAATATGCCTTAGACCCAAGTACCTGTCAATTGACCACCTAGGCGGAAGTCACTACCCTAGTGCCTTTTAGACCTATTTGAACAACTCGTAGCATTATAACTCTTAGCATAATTTAGTTGCAATTACCATTTGTAGTTTGATAATAGTAGAATTAAACACAAAACCCCAAAAATGATTAGAAGTGTAATTTGGAAAACATACGCAATCCTAAACTAGATAGATACTCGATTCCAATTCTAGCTCTCTATGGATTCGGTCCCGACCCAAAATCAGGTAAAAGCTATTGCGACCCTTTCTTGCTGCTTATTAGTAGTGTGGAGTTGGCCGCGATCACTTTTTGGCACCGTTAACGGAGTGCTAACGGTTTTGGCTATCTATTTAGTTAGTTTTTTGTGTTGTTCTTTTTTCCTTCTTTGTTACTAATTTGTGTGTGTGAATACTTCAGGTACCAAATGGCTTTAAATGCTAATGAACCTCTTGGAAACGTGCTTACAGGGGAGGAGGTTGACGATATTGGAGAGGAAGAGGTACCTCTTGAACCTCCTGGACCATGACGAGGCCGCCAGGCCAATGTTAATGAAAACGTTCCAGACCCTCCTTCGCCACCTCCAAGAGCGGTTCCTCAGGTGCTCCCAAATCAAGGCTATGAAAGTGCTATTGTCCCACCCAGAATTCGAGCGGGAAATTTTCAAATATCTAATGTGATGTTGACCTTACTTGAGCAGTGTGGGTATTTCACGGGCGCTGTAGATCAAAATGCCTACAAATATCTCAAGGGGTTCGTGGATACATGTTGGGGGAGCAAGCAAACGAATGTGTCCGAGGATGCTCTTAGGTTGAGGCTTTTCCCATTCTTACTTCAGGGGAAAGCATTGGATTGGCTCGAGAGACTTCCCAACCATTCCATCACAAATTGGGATGAGTTGGCAGATAAGTTTATTACTAAATTTTTCTCACCCGGGCACATGGCGGCACTTCGAGATAAGATATTAGCCTTCAAGTAAGAGCCCAAGGAACCTTTGCATGAGATTTGGGAGCGGTATAGAACGATGGTGAAGGAATTCCCCAATAATGACATGACGAAGAATATGTTGCAACAAACTTTCTACCAAGGCATCAATACTACAAATCAATGGAGAGTGAATCAACTTGCTGGGGGAAATTTTATGAAATTGACGTATGATGAAGCTTGTGCCATTCTTGATGACATGGCGGATACATCCTCTGCATGGCAAAGTAGAGCCAATGTTCCGTAAGGTGACCCTATGATTATTCATTTGCACAAGGAATTACATGACCATGGGCAAGCTATAGCGGAGTTGGCAACTACTATGAACCAATTGGCTAAGGCACAGTTGCAACAAGTCCAAAATCCTCGCTAAGTGAATGCCATGGAGGGTATTAATATGCTTGTCAACAAGAGAAGGCAAAGAAGGCAACAAAACCAAGGGAATTCTGAGCAATTTGATGATGATTGTGATGCAAAATGATAGCTATGATGAGCAAAATGAAGAGGTACAATATGTGAATAATTTTCAAGGCCAACAGGGCAACTTTTCAAACCAACAACAGTGGAGACCTTAAGACAATTGGGGCAATCAACAACAAAACATTGGTAATTGGGGGAACAACAACCAAAATAACAACTGGGAAATTAGAACAACAATCAAGGTAACCAAGGGAATTGAAATGGTAATAACAGCAATTGGGGTGACAACAATAATCAAGGTGGATGGAACAATGGAAACCAAGGAAACCAGGGGCAAGGCTTTCAAAGCCCCCCAATGTACCAACAACCGAACAATCCACCCCCGTTTCATTCTCAAGGTCCTAGTTCTTCTAACAATGATATTTGTAGAATTGAAATGTTGTTCGAACAAATGATGAAGAAGAATGCGGATTCGGATGCATAGTTGGCTTCCCACAATACCTCTATCAGAAACTTGGAGGTTCAATTAGGACAGATCTCTCAGTTATTGAATACTCGCCCTAAGGGTGCTGTACCAAGTGATACGGTAGTGAACCCAAATGGTGGTAACAATCATGTCATGGCGGTTATGACACGAAGTAGGAGATACGGTGATGTGAATGCCTCAAAACAAAAGTAAGTTGTGGATGATGATGTTGAGTTGCAAGAATATGAAATTCCTTTGGTAGTTGAAGATGTGGTTGATGACAATGTGAACAATAAAGTGAAGATTGACATTAATGAGGCAGAGGTGGAAACTCAATATGCCATGAACCCGTCTAGGGAACACATGATTGACATGTCGGAGCCGGTTGTGCCAAAAGACAAGGCTCCTTTGCCAAAGCCACCTCTACCTTATCCTCAAAGGCTTGCAAAGCACATAAATAATAATCTGTTCAAAAAGTTTATTGATATGATGAAGAGCTTGTCCATTAATGTGCATTTGGTGGAGGCTCTTGAACAAATGCCGGGCTATGCAAAGTTCATGAAAGACTTGGTCACAAAGAAGTGTTCTATGGATTGTGAAACTATAAAGATGACTCACCAAGTTAGTGCTATAGTATATTAAATGGCCCCGAAGCTTGAGGATCCCGGTGTTTTCACCATTCCTTGCACCACTAGAAGTGCAGATTTTGCTAAAGCTTTATGTGATTTAGAGTAAGTATCAACTTGATGCCCTACTCAGTTTTCAATATTTTGGGCATTGGGCTACCACGGCCAACTTTCATGAGATTGCAAATGGCGGATAGATAAATGAAGTGACCTTTGGGTATTGTTGATGATGTGCTTGTTCGGGTAGAAAAATTTATCTTGCCAGTGGATTTTGTGATATTGGATTGCGAGGTGGACTATGAAGTTTCGATCATATGGGGAGACGTTTCCTTGATATGGGGAAAGCTCTAGTAGATGAGGAAGTAGGGGAACTCACTTTTAGGATAGGTGATGAAAAGGTAGTATTCCGTATGTGCAATTCAATGAAGCAGCCTAATTGTACCGAAGTGTGCTCATTTGTGGATCTAGTCATGGCTGTGATAATTGATGATACAAGTGCTATGATTAATGTGGAGGACCCTTTGGAGGCCATGTTATTAAATTTGGATTTCAATGATGATGCGGGCCGAGTGTAGTGCGTGAATGCTTTACATGGAATGAGCTCTTATTCTTATGAGCCTAGGAAACTTTCTTTGGATCTTGAAAATAGAAAGACGCCTCCAACAAAGCCTTCAATTGAGGAACCCCCGGTGTTGGAGTTGAAACCATTACCTTCATACCTTAGGTATAAATTCTTAGACCCTAGTTCTACTTTACCAGTTATTCTTTCCTCGTGTCTTACTAACATGCTGGTAGACACCACTTTGGCGGTGCTCAAAAAGAGGAAGAAGGCAGTTGGATGGACTTTGGCCGATATTCGGGGAATAAGCCCCACATTTTGCATGCACAAGATTATTTTGGAGGATGATGCAAAACCCTCCTTGGAACATCAAAGGAGGTTGAACGAAGCAATGCAAGAAGTGGTGAAGAAAGAAGTGACAAAGTGGTTGGATGCCGGGTTTGTGTACCCTATTTTTGATAGCTCACGGACTTCTCTGGTGCAATGTGTGCCGAAGAAGGGTGGTGTGACTGTGGTGACAAATGAAAATAATGAACTTATTCCTACTCGGACACTTACTGGATGAAGGGTATGCATGGAATACCGAAAGCTGAATAAGGTGACCCGCAAAGGATCATTTCCCATTGCCATTCCTTGACCAAATGCTTGATCGCCTTGAGGGGTGTGCCTTTTATTGCTTTTTGGATGGATATTTGGGATATAATCAAATCTTAATCGCTTCGGAGGATCAAGAGAAGACCACATTTACTTGTCCATATGGCACCTTTGCTTTCTCTCGAATGTCGTTCGGGTTGTGTAATGCCCCAGCGACATTCCAACGATGCATGATGGCTATTTTCACCGATATGGTGGAAGATATCTTAGAGGTCTTTATGGATGATTTTAGTGCGGTTGGTGATTAATTTGAAGAGTGTTTGGGAAATCTGGGTAGAGTTTTAGCTCATTGTGAAGACACAAATCTCGTACTCAATTGGGAAAAATGCCATTTCATGGTTGAGGAAGTCATAGTGTTGGGCCACAAAATTTCAAAGCATGGGATTGAAGTTGACAAAGCCAAGATAGAGGTGATTTCGTGGCTTCCTTCCCCCACTTCTGTCAAGGGGGTACAGAGTTTTCTTGGGCACGCGGGGTTTTATCGGAGGTTTATAAAAGATTTTTGAAAGGTGGTAAACACCCTGTGCAAGCTTCTAGAAAAGGATGCCAAGTTTGTGTTCGATGAGGGATGTATGCAAGCATTTTGAGCTTCTCAAGCTTAAGTTGACCACTACCCCTATCATTACCGCACCAAATTGGAGCTTGCCCTTCGAGCTCATATGCGACACAAGTGACGTTGCAGTTGGGGTTGTTTTTGGGAAAAAAGTTAACAAAATATTTCATCCGGTGTACTACGCAAGCAAAACCATGAATGACGCTCAAAGGAACTACACGGTTACCGAGAAAGAGTTGTTGGCTATAATGTATGCAATGGAAAAGTTTTGGCCGTATCTTATGGGGGCCAAAGTCATAGTGCACACCGATCGTGTAGCTCTTAGGTACTTGATGACAAAGAAAGACTCCAATGCAAGATTGATATGATGGGTGTTACTACTTCAAGAGTTTGATCTAGAAATTGTGGACCGGAAAGGTAGCGAAAACCAAGTGGCAGATCATTTGTCCCGCTTGGAGGAGGAAGGTTGTCCATGTGATGGACTAGAGATCAATGATACATTCCTTGATGAGCAACTACTTTCTGTGTCGATGAGTGATACGCTATGGTTTGCGGACATTGCTAATTTCCTTGTAACTGGCATTATCCCGTGCGAGCTCTCTTCTAAAAAAAGGAAGAAGCTCAAACGGGATAGTCTGGACTTCTATTGGGACGAGCCATACTTGTTCAAGATTTGCACCGATGGAGTGATCCGGAGGTGTGCACCTGAAGAGGAGCAATTTGGCATCCTAGAGGCTTGTCATTCCTCCCCCTATAGTGTCTATCATGGAGGGGCGAGGACGACTTCAAAAGTTTTGAGTTGTGGTTTTTATTGGCCAACCTTGTTCAAAGAGGCAAGTGATCTAGTAAAAAGGTGTGATCAATGTCAACGAGTGGGCAGGATTTCCAAGAAAGATGAGATGCCTCTAAACACAATTCTTGAAGTTGATATCTTTGATGTATGGGGTATCGATTTTATGGGCCCTTTTGTAAGCTTGTGCGGAAACACTTACATTCTTGTAGCGGTTGATTATGTCTCAAAATGGGTTGAGGCCATGGCCTTGCCCAACAATGAAGCTAGGAGTGTGGTGGCATTTCTTAAGAAGAGAATTTTCACAAGGTTTGGTATGCCTTGGGAAATTATTAGTGATGGAGGATCGCATTTTTGTAATAGAGCTTTTGATGCCTTGCTTTCCAAGTATGGTGTTAACCACAAAGTGTCTATGCCTTATCATCCTCAACCAAGTGGCCAGGTTGAAGTGTCTAATAGGGATATCAAGAGCATTTTGTCCAAAACCGTTAATGCCAATAGGACCGATTGGTCTAAAAAGTTGGATGATGCTCTATGGGCTTACCAGACCGCTTACAAGACTCCAATTGGTATGTCGCCGTACCGGTTGGTGTTTGGGAAAACATGTCATTTACTAGTGGAGTTGGAGCATAAGGCTATATGGGCCTTGAAGAAGTTGAATCTTGAGTGGGACATAGCTGCCAATCTTCGGGTGGAGCAACTCAATAAGCTTGATGAATTTAGATTCCATGCCTACTCTAGTTCGTCCCTGTATAAGGATAAAATGAAATACCTTCATGACAAGTATACTCGGGGAAAAGAGTTCAAGGTAGGGGATTTGGTGCTCTTATTCAACTCTCGGCTAAGGTTGTTTCCGGAAAGCTCAAGTCAAAATGGAGCGGGCCGTTTGAAGTAGTGTGTGTGACCCCGTTTGCTGCTATTGATTTAAAGAACAAAAATGGTAAAGTTTTTAGAGTGAATGTTCATCGCGTCAAGCATTATCTTGGGAAAATTGATGACAGCCACGTGGTGGCACTCCTTCATTTCAAATGATGTGATGGTAACCTGTGTTGTGCCGCGACGTTAAATCAGGCGCTTCTTGGGAGGCAACCCATGTGTTTTTCTTTGATTTTCATTGTAGTCTAGGATTGATTTTTGGACTAACTAGTTGTTAGATGTTACAGGATTGAGTTGATGCAGTGTAGGACATAATTGAAAGAAATGCATTGGTCTCTGAAGTTTCCATTGCGGCTGCACTACCATTTTGTGTGGACCGCACTGATAAAGGGTGGAGTGTGATCTCTTTGAAGTTTGCCACCGCGGCCGCACTACATTTTATGCGGTCCGCGGTGGACCTCTGCGGCCGCAGTCCATTTTGTGCGGACCGCAGAGTGTTGTCTTCTCAAGCTTGAACAAAATAGTGTAGTGCAGACCGCGGTCCGTACTGATTGGTGAGACTGGGCCCCAGCCCCTTTTCTATAAATAGGGCTAGAGGGCCTCCTTTTACCCTTTTCAATCTTTTCATTCTCAAACATCTAAAAAGAACTGTTCATCATCATAATTGCTCATAACTGATTACTTGGACTTATTTCAACTCACTCATCTCATAACTGGTAATGTAGATTCATTTTAATTACATTCATTTTGTTATTTTCCTTTAGTTTTTTTTCTTGTCCTTCTTTTTTTCCTCCCGTATATTTCCTCATTGTTTAGGTTAGGTGAGTTTTTGATTCCTGCATATTTAGTTGGTTTAATGAACTAGGTAATGATCTAGGGACACTACTTAGGTAGTCAATTAGAATTAAAATAAAAAATTATGGAACCCTAAGTAAGTTCCATTTATGGGCACTCAGTGCAGACCACAATCGTTTCTGTGCGGTTCACGATTCCCTAGTGCGGTCCGCAATACCATTTTGTGCGGACCACACTGATAACATTCTGATTGTTGAACCTCAGGTAGTGCGGCTACATTGTTCGGTCCGCACTGTCAAGATACAGAGGATGGGTTTTTGAACCCCACATCTGTGCAGACCGCGATTGATTTTGTGCGGTCCGCACTGTCCCCAGTGCGGCTGCACTCCATTTTGTACGGTCCGCACTGGGGGACTTCTGAGAACCTTCTGCAATTTTCCCCCCTGTTCTGGAACATTGATCTTAACTGCTTCTCTACTGATCCAACTGATACTACAAAGTCATTTCAATTGTGTTGCAGACAATGGTTAAACAATGAGGAAAAGGCTCAAACAACCGGGCAGAGGTGAATCCTCCCGGGGGGGGGGGGCAAGGGCAAGAAAATGATAAAACTCACTCCTTAAGTCCGACAAAACATAAAGAACCACAGGAAAATCATCAAGGCTGCAGACAGGGCCTGTGATCAGTCCGGGAGTGAGTATGAGCCCTCCCGGAAAATTTCTTCAAACTCCATGCCAGAATATGTTGAAAATTGGCTGGAGAGATTTAGACTGACAGACACCACTCCTCCGCCATCACCCACTGCCCAAGCACCAACACATGTGGTTTTTGAGTCGTTTGAGGGCTCAGCAGCAGGTAATGGGGAATACTCCACCTCTCCCACCGCTTCTTTATCTGGAGAGGGTGGATGAGGAGATGAGGAGGAAGTAAAGGGAGATGAGGAAGTGGCAGAAGGAGGAGAACAAAGGGTTGAGGGTTTTGATATAACGAGGAAGCCAGAGGTTTAGCGTGATAGATTTGTTAGTGAGATGGCGTACCACAAATTTCGGGATTGGCCGGTGAGAAAGTTGATTCCTGAGAGGAGCTTTATTGATAAAGACCTGCTACCCCCATAACCCCAACGTACAAAGATAGTTTAGGACTAGAGTGGGATGGGAGCACTTCCGAGAAGAGTGTGTGGATGCGAACAAACACATGGTCAAAGAGTTTTAATGCAACGTAGCCCACATAAAAAAGGGCTCCAAAGAGACCAAGGTTCAGAATTTGAAAGTGCTATTTGAAGGGAAGTACCTCAACAAATACCTTGGCCTCAATGAAGAGGATGCGACCCTGTACATGGCAAAGTTGGAAATAGGCGAGGAGGTTCGTACCTGGCTAGCACAGTACCTGGAAATCCCAAGTACCACCCCGACTGGTTGACTGCTGGAGTCAAGATCTTGAGACGGACTTTAAAATTTGAGGCACGGGGATGGGATACTTTTGTATGTAGCAGGTTGGACCCCACGACACGTGACAACACCCTTCCTCTTTCCCGAGCTATTTTGGTAGCTTCGGTCATGGCAGGGTACCCAATCAATGTGGGGAATGTGATGTCGAGGATTATCTCCATTGTGGGTGCTGAACATGACAGAAACTATCTGTTCCCCAGTACCCTCACTATGTACTTCCGGGACTTGAAGGTGGAAAAGAGGCCCTTCGATGTCAAAGTCAAAGCGAAGGCCCCTTTCTGTTGGTACAACATGCAGGGGATGATAACCCCAAGAGAAAGAATACGACTGCAATTGGCCAGTCTAAAGAGCTAGTTGTGGTAGTGGCTCCTGCTGAGCCTACCTCCACTTCCACAAATATCCCTCCCGATCCTTCGATATCCACAGCCATTCCTGCCGGTCCATCCACATCAGCAGGCACGAAGATCCTATCTTCTAGGGCCCATCCTATTACTGCTCATCGACTGAGCCAGGGGCTTCTTAGAATAAACAACTAGATACAGACTTCCTCATCCAAGTTGTCCACACTCACCACTATAGTAGAGTCTCAGTCGGCACCTCCAGCCCCTCATGTTCCACAGTCGATAGAGGATGCGCTCAAGGAGATACTTGACAACCAGAAGAAGATCCTCGACACTCAGACAGCGCTCTCCAAGGCAATTGATTCACATAGCAAGGCTCTCAAGTAGCTTTCTCGGGAGCACAAGAAGCTAAGGAAGACACGGGCCTCTAAAGAGTCTGTGAAGGAGCTGAAAGCAGATGTAGATAGATTGAAGGTGGATCACCTGCCTTTAGATTTATTGCTCTAGGGCCCAACACTAGCAGTTCATCCAGAGCCGGAGTAGTCACAGAGGCCTCCCAAGAGGAAGAGGATGATCCCTCGAGCTGATGATACAGTCATCCAGCTAGCTGAACTACAAGAGATTTCTCCAGTCAGCCACAGGATGCACTACCTAGCGAGCCTGTCCAGGTCCAGGCCCAGGTCCCAGTAGTAGAGCAGCAGGCCACAGGGGACCAGTCTGAGGTCCCCAAGCATAGCGAGGACCCAGGGACCACACATGAGCCTATGCAGACAGACAGGCCATAGGGAGTCTTCTATATCCTTTTTCCTCTTATCTTTTTGGTGCTTTATTTAGACTAGTTGACATTGGGAACAATGCCAACTTTAATTTGAGGGGGTAGGCCCTACTTATTATTTATTCGAATGATTATATATATTTAATATTTTTTATGCTTTCTTGATTTTTCATCTTTGGTCTGTATATAATTCTAATATTTCTTTACATTTATCGCATTTTTATTTCACTTTGGGTCTGTATATAAAGTTATATCATATTATATATATTCATCCCGTCCATTGTATATTGAAATCCCCTATTGTATATATTAATTCTATTTTCCGCAAATTTTTTCATTTTTAGCTTCTTATTTATGATTCGTAGCTTTTTGTTTTCGGAGTTTGCAATAAGCCTTTGGTTTTCTTAATACCACGGTTCTTTCTAGAGGTGGAGTGTTATGTGAACCAGGTGGCTCTTCCCAATGATGGATGGCGTGGCAACCTTCTTAAAGTATTAATAGTTAGTAGTTAAAGGGTGCCTCGAGCAAAGCTTCACTTGGGCCTAGCACATTTGATTTTGATCTCATGATCAAAAACACATTGTTGTGTTTAGGATGGTGAATGTTGTGACCGTGAGACTCTTGTGTTGACTGATAATCATCAAGTGGTGTTTCGGGACCATTGTGTGCTTAAGTCATAACTAACGTTGTTGTGGGCCCCCGACTCTAGGTCTTTGTCAATCCCTTAGCTTGTGTGGTGAGTAATTGAAGCAAGCCCAAGTCCCGAGCCATTGGTCTAGAACTTGCCCTGAATGTTTGTTGAGGCAAAATTATAAGTGAATTTTGACTTGAGACATGATTATAGGCTCTCCTTGATCCAAATGATAGTTTGAACAATTCCATAGCCTACCAATGATAAGATCCCTAGTTAACCCTTTTGAGCCTTAGACCTTTTTCTTTCAAGAACCATGATACAAGCCTATACCCGTTCTAAAAGATACCTTCTCTTGGCACCCAATCTTTCCTTTAGCACATGGCAAAAGTATAAGTTTTGGGGGAGAGACGAGGATTGCAAGAAAGTGGTAAAAAGGTGCAAAAATGAAGAAAAGGAAAGGCAATGAAAAAGAAAGAAAGGCAAAAAGACAAAAAAAAGTCAAAATGAAAAACAATAAAAAAAAGGGATTCAAGAAAAGAAAAGAATGAAAGGTATGGAAAGTTGAAAAGGAGAAAAGATTTGAAATTCATAAGAAAGAGTGACAGTGTGTCTTTCTAACCCCTTAGAAGAAGTGAAAATGACTCAAAGAGTCAAGTGAATGGATGCCATATGAATCAAAAGAAATGCTTTAGGGAAGATGGAACCCACTTAGACCAAAACATTCCCTACCCTGAACCAAAAGCCTTCATAATGTCTCCACAAAAGCCCTATATGATCTTTAGTTGAATGAAGCTTACATTAGTAGATACTCACATAAGGGGCAAACATATGGTACTTAGAGCTGGACTTGTGACTTTTTCTTGAGAGAGATGAATGAATTTACATTAACCTCATTTTACGTGCCACTATTCTAAATGTAAGGTTTGCTTAGAGAGAGTTGAGGATGTGTGAGTTTGGATTCTACAATGACCAAAGTAATTGAAAGAGTTCATTGATATGTCGAGTCAAATCTTGATGCTCTTGTGTCGCACTTGATCCATGGTTTTTCAAAGAGTAAATGTTGTTAATGATTCATTTGTATTGAGGGAAATTGTTAGTCCCAATTGATGCTAGTTGAGGTTGCTTTAGGACAACTGAAAATTTCTTGGATTTTACCTAAAAGGGTGGGTCTTATTTTGTTTGCTTGAGGACAAGAAGAAGCTTAAGTTTAGGGTAGTTGATAACTAGGAATTTTGATGCATTTTGTACTCCTTCTTGCTCATGCTTTGATTATAAATTCATACAAAATAGTCCCAAAAGGTTCATAAGTTTTGCTTGATTGTAGGATTGATCAACAAAGTGAAAAGATGTCAAAGATCAACTCAAAAGGAGTGAAACTTACGCAAGTGCCAAAGACAAGACAAGCTCAGGCAAAACAGGCCCAGTGAGGCCACACACCACTTTCTACGGTCCGCACTGGGAGATTTAGAGAGCAGGATTCTAGGCTAAGAGGCAGTGCAGCCGCACTAGGTTTTGTGCGGTCCGCACTGAAGGCAATGCGATCGCACTACCATTTTGTGCGATCCGCAGAGCCAAGAATCAGAGAGGTTGTATTTTTAGAGATTCAAGCCTCCGCGGTCCGCAATCCATTTTACGCGGACCGCACTAGAAGACTCCACGGCCGCGGTCCATTCTCTGCGGTTCGCAATGCCAAGATTCAGAGAGCGGTTTTTCAAGGCCAAAGACCAAGTGCGGACCGCGATCCATTTTGTGCGGTCCGCACTAAAACTGCAGGGGCATTTTTGTCCAAATTTTTTAAGCTTAGTATAAATAGATTCTTTTTTCATTTTTAGGGCAGCAGATATTTTAGAACAGTAGCTGCGCTCGTGGGAACGTCTCTTGTAGACATTTTAGGCAATTTTATCTACTTTGCAATATTGAATATTTATTTTTATCTTAGTAATTAATTAATATAAATTTATCTTCATCTATTTCTTGTTTTTCTTCTTTGAAAATGAGTATCTAGACCCATTAGCTAGGGTTGTGGCTCAACCGTAGTGTGGGTAATTGATGGGTTTTGTATTTTAGGGCTAAATTGATTATGGGTGCTTGATAATTGGGTCAATTTCATGGTTAATTGCTGAATTAGTTGTTTCAAACACTAGTTTGTGTTTAGTTGACTAGGGTTCTTCTTGAGAAAGAGAGCCTAAGTCTTAGAAATTGATCCAACAAGGAATTGGGGCGTACTCAAGAGATTGATAGCCCCAATTAAAGGGTTAAATCTCGAGAGAGTAATACCCGACTTGAACCTTAGTTGCTTCTGCAAATTTGCATACCCAATTGGTCTTGAGAAAGTCAATTGGGCAAAATCACTTCAACCACTGAGAGGTGTAGAGTAGGTAAATTAGTGCAACGGTTATATCATACTCTCCAAATATGTCAAATATACCTTAGACCCAAGTACCCATCAATTGACCACCTAGGCAGAAGTCACTACCTTAGTGCCTTTTACACTTATTTGAACAACTCGTAGTATTATAACTCTTAGCATAATTTAGCAATTACCATTTGTGGTTTAATAATAGTAGAATTAAACAAAAAACCCCAAAAATGATTAGAGGTGTAATTTGGAACACATACATAATCCTAAGCTAGATAGATACTCGATTATAATTCTAGCTCTCTGTGGATTCGATCCCGACCCAAAATCGGTTAAAAGCTATTGTGACCCTTTCTTGCTACTTATTAATAGTGTGGAGTTCGCCACGATCATGGTCAAAAAGAAAAATGGAAAATGGAGGATATGTGTAGACTTCACGGATGTGACTAAAGCGTGCCCGAAGGATTCGTTCCCTTTACTATATATTGACCAACTTATCGACTCAACAGCTCGTCACGAGCTATTGAGTTTTTTGGACGCATACTCAGGCTATAACTAGATACTTATGAAAGAAGAGGACCAGGAGAAAACCATGTTCATCAACCATCAAGGAACATATTATTATTGGATCATGCCATTCGGGCTGAAGAAAGTAGGATCAACCTATCAAAGATTGGTCACTAAAATGTTCAAAGATCAGTTTAGAAAGACCATGGAGGTATATATCGACAACATGCTGGTCAACTCCGTAAAGGTGGAGGACTATATCGACCATCTAAAGGAAGCTTTTGACATATTGAGACGGTACAGAATGAAACTAAACCTAGAGAAATGCGCATTTGGTGTAGCCTCGGGGAAGTTTTTGGGCTTCCTAGTGTCACAACGGGGGATCGAAGTGAACCCAGACCAAATCAAAGCTATTGAAGGGATACTGGAGCAACTGAATCCTAAGAAGTAAGTCCAAAGGTTGACTAGTCGAATCGCCGCCCTATCGAGATTTATCTCGCGGTCATCCTATAGATGCCAAGAATTTTTTGGCGTACTCAAAAAGGATAATAGACTTGAGTGGATGCCCTAGTGCGTACAATATCTGCGAGCTCTAAAGCTTTGTCTGTCATCACCACCTCTGATATCAAAGCCCAAAATTGGGGAACATCTTCTCGTCTACCTAGCAGTCTCCGAAGTGGCAATAAGTGCAGTTCTGATTTGAGCAAGTAAAGGTACGAAATATCCAATTTATTACATTAGCAAAATAATTGTCAACGCCGAATCGAGGTACCCATACCTCGAGAAAATTTCCCTAGCACTAGTCATAGATTCACAAAAGCTTAGACCCTATTTCTAGTGCCACCCTATCTCAGTTGTCACCACTTTTCCTCTGAAAGTCATTTTACACAAACCCGAATTGTCGGGGAGGCTGGCCATGTGGCGTATCAAGCTAAGCGAGCACGACATCACATATCAACTATGAACAACGATAAAGTTTCAAATGCTCACCGACTTTGTTGCAGACTTTAGCATAAATATAATGCCTGATGTCGAGAAGGAAGCCGTCCAAGCTTCCCTCAAAACAAAAGACCCCTGGGTCCTACACACTGATGAAACATTCATCGCTTCTAGATATAGACTAGGACTCATACTTGAGGTCCCTACCGGCAAGTAATTCTCCCATCCATATGATGCCCAGATATACCTAACAATGAGGCCATGTATGAGGCCATAATTATTGGATTGAGACTAGCACTCAAGTATGCGGTGGAGCGATTGAAAGTCCGTTGTGATTCGCAGCTTGTAGTCAACCAAGTATTTGGACTTTCCATATCAAAGAACAAAGGTTACAAAAATATTAGACCGAGATCTGTAAGCTGCTGCCCAAGTTCGACGAATGCTAGCTCGACCAGATCCCACATGCTCGGAGTGCTGAAGCAGACTACTTCACAAAATTAGCCGCAACCAACAAAAGCATCATGACCGAGGCTAAAAGTGTAGTCCACCTTCCCAATTAGTTGCTAGACCAAATCGAGATAAGATCTATAAGTTTAACTTCGGATTGGCGTTATTGTATCATTGCTTACTTGTAAGATGACACACTCCCAAACGATAAAAAAGAAGCTAAAAAACTATAAATGGATACATCCTGATACAACCTCCTCCACAATGAATTATACAAAAGAACATTCGACGGCCTTTTGCAAAATGTTTGGTTCCGAACAAAATCCGGCGCGTCCTCAAATAAGTCCATGAAGACCACTCTGGCTCCCATTCTGGTGATCGAGCACTCGTTAGGTGTCTCATACGGGCGGGATACTACTGACCCACCATGAAAAAAGATGCCTCAGAATTTATGAAGAAATGTGAGAAATGTTAGAAATACGCTCCAATAATTCACCAAACAGGTGAACATCTCCACTCCGTCACTTATCCATGGCCGTTCATCAAGTGAGGAATGGATATTGTGGGGCCCGCCCAACAGGATGAGGTAATGTATGATTTCTATTGGTTTTAACTAATTATTTCTCTAAATGGGTGAAAGTAGGAGCATTTACCCAAATACACGAATAAGAGGTAATCACCTTCATATAGAGAAAAACCATCTGCCGATTTTTCCTACCCAAATAAATCAATTGCGACAACGGACCAAAGTACATGGGAAAGAAAACTAACGAATTCTTCAAGAAATGGCATATTAAGAGGATAGTTTTAACCCCATATCACCCAATGGGTAACATGCAAGCAGTCCTCCAACAAGTACATATTAAACATCATGAAGAAAAAGCTCAAGGACGCCAAGGGACTGTGGCCAGAAGTACTCCCAAAAGTATTATGGGCGTATAGAACCATCCCAAAGACAAGCAAAGGGGTGACACCCTACTCTCTGGTCTATGAGACCGAAGTAGTCATACCAGTCAATGTCGGAAAACCCATCCTCATACGAAAGCGGTACTAGTAATGACGAGAGAAGAAGGCTAGAACTTGATGAGATCGACGAATGAAAAGACATGGCATACATAAGGATAGTCGGCCAAATACAGCAAACAGAACGTTACTACAACAAGAAAGAAAAGGACCGACTGCTCAAAGTTAGGGACTACGTACTCAAAGACAAAACTCAAGCAATTAGAGATCCATGATAAGGAAAATTGGGAACAAATTGGGACGAACCGTACAAAATTGCAGCCAAAGCAAATAAGGGTTCGTTCCAACTAGAGACAATGGAAGGAAAACAATTACCAAACAATTGGAACATCAGCCACCTCCAATACTTTAACTTCTAAATGGAAGAGGCGCCCCCAAATCATACTCTTTTTCCCTTACTAGAGTTTTGTCCAATTAGGGTTTTCTCAAGGAGTTTTTTAACGAGGTAACGAAAGGGACACTTCGAGTCGAAGTATGCAAAAGAGGGATTGCTTTCTCTTTCATTGCCTAACTTCAATACTCTCCAAGTCGAACAATGAAGGGACTAGATAGACTGGGATTAGACTGAAATGCCAGCCAATGCGCAAAGTTTGTAACTTTCTCCAATCATGTAATTATAACAACAACGTTAAAGTAATATAAGCTTACTTTTATCAAAATTGCCTTAACAAAAGGTTATGTTCGACCCAACTCGAACAACACCTACCGGCCTAAAGGTTAAGTTCGACCCAACTCGAATAACACCAATCGGCCCTTGGCCACACCTTAATAAAAGGGTAAGTTTGACCCAGCTCGAACAACACCTATCAGCCCTTGGCCACACCTTAACAAAAGGTTAAGTTTGACTTAGCTCGAACAACACCTATCGGCTGTCGGCCGCACCATTAATAAAAGGTTAAGTTCAACCAAGTTTGAACAACACCTATCAGCCCTCGATCGAGATTTAGTATAAGTTTAAGTTAGACTGAGTTCAAGCAAACACCAATTGGTCCTCAGCCCATAATTTAAGTTTGACCCAGTTCGAATAAACACCTATCGACCTTCAGCCACAACCAGGCAAAAGATCAAAATCAACCAAGCTCAAACAACACCTGTCAGCCAAATCTAAAAAAAGAGGCAGACTCAGCTTATACAAACAAATAGTAGAAATATTCGCCCCGAAAGATACGACCAACTAGAAGATGACAAAAATATAAAAATCAAAAATCATAATGATAAAGCAACAAAAACAAAGTATATAAGTACAGAAACAAGTGATAGGTATGGAAGAAGGCATAAAATACAACTTAAATATTAATATATGAATAAAGAGTTCATTTCAAGGGCTCTTGAAGATGCCAACAAAAATACACAAAAGTGTAAAGAGAAAACTACTGGCCCCCACCACCATGACCTTGTATGCCCTCATCATTTCGGTTCCTAGTGTCCTCACTACCTTCGCCCTGAGGATAAACACTAACATACCGTGCATCCTCCTCAAGCCAATCTACACCCTATTCCCTATCCTCTTTGTCAGGTCGAGACGTGGCGAGGTCATACCCATAAGTAACCCGAGCACCGCAAGGCTTAAACTGGGCAAACTTAAAAGCATCCTAAAATATAGAGATTGATGTGTGCAAGTCCCAAAACATATCTAATCAGGCCTCGACATCAATCCACTCTTCATACAGCTCCCGAGGTACACTAGGAAAATTAGAAGCATTGGAAGAAGATGACTGTACAAGTAGTTGAGCCCTCTCGGCCTCCAGAGTAGTCACTCGGTCATGAGGATCGAAGATCTCCTTTTCCAGCTCCCCGATCCTCTACTCGAGCTGGTCCTTCTTAGCTTTCACCTTTGATTTGTCATTTTCCCGCTTGGCCCGAAGAGTCTTATTCGCCAACTTGAGGATCTCTGATCGTCCAAACGGGAGGACTCTGCCTTCTCAAGTTCCACTTGCTTCTCTACGATCTCGCCGCTAAGGGATTCTACCTGAAATTGGCACTCTTTAAGTTGTCATCGCAACTCAACCACTTGGGCTTGAAGATCTCCGCATTGGGCCTCTACACCCCGGCTACCTCAAGCTCCTCTTCTCTACTTCTCAATATCCCTTCAAGGTCGATGTACTTCTTTATAGCCTGCACCATCTCCTCGTCCCTCTTCTTCAAATCTTCCCTAAGAGCTTGAATATCATCGCCCTCTTGAAGCCGACTTCGGAGATCTCGATACTTGCCACAGTACTTGGTGTATTTACTTTTAAGCTTCACGAAGATCTCTTTGCGCCTTTTCTAGAATCACTATCTGAAAACAAAAGAGGTTAGAACTTGAAATGTTCTAAAGAGTTAGGAAAAAGTGATATAACAATAATTACACTGAGAGCGAGGCTGGCAATGCTCTTCGATAAGGTGCTGTTATTTATTTCCTTGAGGGTCTTACCCTGAACATCGGAATAGAGAGGGCCGAGGGTAGGGACTACCTCCTTAGTGTTCAACAACAAGTCATGATCTATCGGGATTGTGATAGTCCTCGAACCCCCCTCCAACCTCACCTCAAGCTAAGTGATCCCCTTGTCTATCATTCTCAGGTTGTTTAAGTCGACATCAAAATCTGACTCGTCGCCCTCTCCAGCAACACTCTTTCCCCTATCTTCAGTAAGGAAAGTAGCATCCTCGACTGTTTGAGAGGTTGAAGCCTCCTCTTGCCACAAAAGTTCATGGCCGCCAGCATCTACCTCCTCGGTCTCCCTCCCCTCGGAATGCAGAGACACACCTACATCAACTTCCACCGGCCTCGAGGCCTCAAGACTTGATTCAATATCATCATTCACAAAAATTGTTGCTGTCTCATGCAACGTAAAATTCGCTTCCATAGAATCGACGGTAAGAGGGACTCTGTCATCCACGTCCACAGACCTTCTTTTTCGAGGTTGAACATCCCCATTGCTGGGTAAGTATTCATAATCCTCATAAATAAGTGAAAATAGAGGAGGGGAAGAAGCCGCAACAGCTGGAATAGAAATATGGGTAGAAGCAGGAACGACTAGAGTTGGGGCGAAGGCAGGAGTGACAGTGGCTGAGGCAGGGGTAGAGACTGAAGGTATAATGGCCCTCCTCTTCCAGAATGAGGGTACGGGGGCCCTCGACCTCCTTGTAGAACCTCTGACCGAACTTAGAGAAAAATTAAAAACAAAAAAATCAGCAAAAGGAATAGACATCAACAAAAGAACCATGACATCAACATTAGGGAAGATATTACCTGCTAGCAGAAGAGACGACTTGAATCTATGAGAGAAACTCAACTAGTCACGTATCCCTACCCTATGAGGAAGGATCTATGTGACCTAGTCGGCAATATGGGTCACCATCTGTAGAGGTCGAATAGTAGCTACAGAAAAGGGAGAGCTTATTAACCAACCCAAAACAAGAAAAATGCTAAAATAAAAAATACAAGCGAATACAAGCACTTACAAGTAGAGTTCCAAGCCTCAGGGAAGCCAGTAGCGGCGGACATTATGACTTCAGTCCTAACAAAGAAATAATCAAGATAGAAATGCCGACTAGCCTTGTCATCCATCCCATCACCAAACATTTACCCCCGCAATGGCGAAGATTCAACAACGTCCCTCGATAGAAATGAGGGGCGAAAAGATGGATTAGGTGGAATAATGTTATATAAACGTCAGCCAATTCAACAAATTTCATCAATATTTTGACCACCTTAAAGATGTTGGGAATACGTTTTACTAGCGGCATAACTCTTCTATAAACAATGGTAAAGGGAACGAATATTCAATTATTAATGAGTATGTGTAAAAGGCGCATAATCCGAGATGATAAACCCGAACTTCATTGTCACTCGTAGGAACCAAATCCATGTGAACAGGTAGGCCGAGACTAGCCTTGAATTTGGCTAATCACTCAACTGTCATCGTAGATTTGAGCCTCTCCATCACCACTTCCGGTGCCTTTTGGAAGTCGGGTTTAGCATCACAGTATGGAGGTACAATTTCCTCTACTATAAGAAGGGTATCCTCCTCAACAGTTGTTTCACCCTATTTTGTACTAGTCAAAATAAGATTCAACTTGTGGTTTATCTATGTTGATGAAATAGAGTCACCACCTATTCTTTATTAGTCTGGTCATTATGGGTAAGAGTTCTTGTTCTTCTAAGTGGAAGGTGTTAGACATCCCTTAAAATCTACCTGGAAGATGTTAGGCACCCCTTCAAATCTATCTGAGGTAGCTCCATATGACTTAGACCAGGTTTAGAATTTATTATTTGCACTATGCCTTAACTAGTTTTAAAAGAGTATCGTTTAATCCATATTAGGCCATAATTCTTACAAAGAGAGATTATGATTTAAAGGGATAAGAATTATAGAGGAAAAAAGTGTTAGTACATATATACTTGAAAGGTGCTTTCAAAAGAGTGTATAGGGTGTTTGTATTTAAGAAAAATATGTAGAAAAGGAGAACTAAATTAAAATGCTTGTTCCCAAAGCATGGGGGATGCATATTGTTCTAATGTGGATAAAGGGTACCATGGGAGTAGGCCTAAGATGTACCTCGATCTTTTAGACTTGAATAAAAACCATTTTTTTAATATCCTTTTGGGCAACAATACTTCATACTTTCAAATGATTTTATTTCCCTTTTGAAGATAAAGCTTGTGTTTCTAATATAACTTTTCCTTTTTGAAAGTAGGACTACCGTCTCTTACTAAGCTTTGGGCTTCAAAATCTTTAAGACAAGTTAGTGAAACATAGAATGGTTTACAATTAACAAATGTGGTATTGGTAACTAACTAATACTTTTTTTAATCCTGTATTATTTAAGGTTTGCCCAAATTTTATATGACTTAATAAAGTAAAGCATTCAATCCAATATATAATTGTTGTATACGTGTGAGATGAAATAACAACAAAAATATGACAAAATGCAGCACGACAGTAAGGCGAAGGCAATGAAACAGTAAATAATAAAGGAGTTAACGGAGAGTATTAGACTTTGGTAGTTGGGCCTTAATGAGGCAGGCCCAACAATAATAGGGACGGTGACATGTGACTCCAAATTTCCAGAAAATACAACAATGCTGAACTTGGGCCTGAGTTCTTCAAGGACTCAGCAGGCCCATAAATAAGTACGTGTTCAAAAAGAAAGAGAAGGTCATTAGATACATATTCTATACATCAATCATACATGAAATACATAGGTAAATAACATACTATCAATACTCAAATACCATGAGAACTTATACTAATGTGGTGGTTATATATGGTAAATAACTTACATTGAAAACCGTTCGTTGTCATTAAACACTAAACCTAAAGAGAATAACAAGTGTCAATGGTTTTAGAGCTAAGGAGAGAATTCCACTCAAGGTCGATTCCCCCTTTGAATCCCTTGACATTTCAAAGTTTCCAAGTGTCTTAAGGCCCCAGGCAATGCTTGTGTCGAGGAGAACAGCCCAACCTAGAGTTAAACTCCATCCTCAAATATCCTTAACCACTAACGAATCATTTTTCTCTATAGTTTAAGTGTCAGTGAGGCTCTATCAATGTAAACCAACTACCATAATATTCCCTACCATAGAGGTTCACTTCTCTTGACATAATGACACGAGGACACATAAATAGTTATATTAATGACTACATTTCCAATACTAAATGAATGAAACACATATTAAATAAGTTAGAAGGTCAGATTTCAAACAAATACAGGGGTAAAAACTCTACGGTATTACTGTTAAAGAACCAAATACTTAGGATCACATTTAAGGGATAGATAAAGAGCACATAGTTCAGATATGCAACAACCTAGAAATACAGATGCCTTTGTCTTAGAAGACTAATCATAGATTGGTTATATTAGGTATTACCACCAGCACACATATAGGTTAACAATACCACTTGGAACTTTTAAAATCATAAATAGGAATTCAAACAAACAGTCATAATCAACAACTTCTACAAGTGTTATTAAAGATACCAGAACATGATTAAGACTCTTAGCATGACTATAGGTTTACATATTCAAACATAGAATTCCTAAAGGTGCTTAACAAGATCACATGTTATCAATCTTGTTTCGTTTTGGAATTAAGGGCAGAATCATATTTTTACAATAGTATCAACCTTAGGTAAATCATTATGCCGAAACATTAGCAAAAGGATGTTCTCTTAGGATTTACAGATCAGATTCAGCTCAGATTAGGAAGGGAAGAGAGAACTAAAAACATTTTCACGACAATGAGATCATGAAGACAAACAGGGGTACATGCAACACAGATATAGAGAAGGAGAGCACTTAAATGCTCAAACTTCTCATGCTCAAGTTAAATGATGAAGGATTAAAATATGAACTTTTAGGTTTATCCTAGTTAGCATTATAGAACAATAACTCGACTATAAAACAAATGCATGAAACAGCGTGTAGGGATGGAGATCATAACAGAATCATTAATAAAAAGTCTTAAACCTAGGAAAGCGTGAGAGACCATTTGAATCATATTAAGGAAAACATAATCATTTGGACTATTTGAAATCATAATAAAAGTTATTAAGGTCACATAGCAGCCTAATAGACACTAATTTGATATATTCAAAGTATGATAGATGAATAGAAGTTAACAACGCATTATCACGAATTAAAAATAACACCTATACACTAATGACAAACATCATGAATGAACATAATTGACAAAAGGCAACAACATACTCAGTAAGACAATTGAAAGAGAAGAGGGTGAAGTTGTACTAACTTTCCAGAGGGCAGCAGACCAAACATGTCTAATTTCCTAGGACCCAAAAACCTCAAGCTTGAAATAGTGAAGGCACTCAAAAACAAAAAGAGAAAATCCAGAAATCAGTAAGAAACCCTAAATTTTTTATGAAATTTTAGTATTATATTTGTGTTCGTGTTAGGTCTGGTGTTTGCTGAGAGCATTGAAGTTTCCTTTTATAGTGTCATTCAATGCCTCTAGGGTTCAATAAGATTCAAAAATAGTGAAAGATAATAATGAGCTGATGATATGAGCAAGATTAGGAAAAATCTAGAGAGAAAGAGGGAGAAATGATGAAGCTTTTACCTGAGAGATCACTTCCCATTGAGAACAAAATCCACCGAATAAGGCACAATGTCCAGAGGTATCTGCGATTGACCTCTGGACCAAGAATAATGGTAATGATGTTTTAAGATGGCCATGCATGCCACCAATTTTGACAGAGCATAAAGGATTCTAAGAATTTGACCTTGTACAGATTAGGGTAGGGTTTCAAATTAGGATTTTAAATCCAATAGGTAAGAAAAATAAAATAAAGCCTCAGACTTCACAGCCTAGGGAAGAGGCGATTTCATTCTGCTAGTTGGATTTGGGAAGACAACAAAAATGGTGCTTTAATTTTATTGGTCATGTTGTGGTTTTTCAAATTCAAAAAACATAAGGGAAAGTCAGTGGGATTTGGGGATTGCGAAGCAGGGAAGGACGATTTGGTTCAGGGATTTTACGACCTTGCACTGATTTGTGCAAGGTTATTTGATTTATGTTAATAGAGGACTTGAGAGACTATTTGGGGGAAATGAATTAGGGTTGGGGTTTGGCCGTTTCTAAGTTAAGAGTGAGAGGCGAGATCTGGGCCGTTGGATCTGATGATCAATAATCCTAATAATTCAGGCACTTAAAGGTTTTAAAGGATTTAAAATTAAAAATATGAGAGCCATTAGATCTTTTATGTTCAACGGCTGAGATCAAATCAGATAGGGTGTTTAAAATTATAGGAGAAATGGAGAAAAGAAGGGCCGTTAATTTGTAGTATGGACAACCCAGATTGATTATGTTTTTTTTTTGTGAGTAATAGAGATGGATGACTTGGCATGCTATGATTGGTTCTCATGGCGTGGCAAGGAATGCCAACTTAGACTGAAGGGATCTTTTGGACTGGGTTAGCTGGCGATTGGGCAAATGTGTTGGGCTAATTTTATTTCAAAAATTGCCAATTTGTATTTAATTGGAGATTTGAAATTGTAGACTTTTGGTATTCTAACCCCTTTTAAAATTTATTTAATTTATTTTAATTAATTTTCAATAAAAAGTAGTAAAATTATAATGATCAAATATATTATTAATTATCATAATTATTTGTAAAGTACTCTATCTTCTAAATTATGACACTAACTTTGAATTATTAACATAGTGACCTTTTTAACCAAAATTTAGGAATGATTAATTTACTTATAAAATCTATGTGGCGTATTTTATTTAAATAATTCTAAAATGATAAGTATATTTGTAGTTACATGATACTGATACTAAGTGATTGATTTCAAAACTAACACTTAATTAATTTGTGAAAATAAGTAATTATTGATAGAAATTACTCTCAAAACATTTATAGTAAATTATTAAGTAGAAGCAAATTAATTTTAAAAAGGAGGGTCAAAATTGGCCGTCAATAGTTGTCCCTCTTTGACCAGAGACGATGAAAGAGTTTTCGGGCAAATAAATTGGACCAAAGCCAATTTTGTCCCAACTTTAGGCATGCATTGCAAGATCGACATGGAGATTATGAGTTGCGGGATTAGGAGTTAAGGAAGATTTTGGGATGAATTTTTGAGAGACTGGGGCCGAATTCTGGCTTTGAATTGCTTACCTACCTCGGGCTTATTGAAGATCAGGCATCATATAGTTCTGTAGTCAAGATTTTTGAGGAAGCGATACTCGTAGGGATTTACCTAGTGTCGTATTATGGCGATACATCGAGACAGAGGATTGGGAAATCATGATAGCATGAATTTTGCGGTTTGATTTGAAGGATTTGAAAATTGTGAGTTTCACTGCTCGTTTTGTGCTATAACTTGGATCCTAGGCCCGTTAATGGTTTGCTGTCCCTCATAGAGTTGTAGTTTGGTTTGCTGCTTAGAAAGTGTAATGACCCACTAGGTCATTTTGAGCACTTGCACTTCGCTCGCCAGTTCTCGGTCATGAATAGCCCCGTATGATATATTGTGACTCATGTAAATCATCGGTTTTGATTTTCAGGTTTATCGGAACCGATATGGGAGAAAGATTCTCAGATTGAAACTCTAAATTTCTAAGTTCCTAAGTTCTTAAGCATGAATCCGAAGTTATTTTGGTGTTTTGGTGTTGTTTTGAGTGATTAGAAGGCTTGAATAAGTTTTAACGATGTTATGGGAGGTGTTGGTATGTTGGGGGTGAGGTCCTGAGGGCCTCGGGTGTGTTTTAGGTGAGTTTTGAGCGAGTTCGGGCATTGCCGAGACTCAAGCATGGTTTTGGTGCTTAATTTTTGCTGTGAAGGAAGGGTTTTTTCCATTGAGGATGGTGGATTTTCGCTGAGGCAGAATGGGGAGCACTTAGGCAGAAAAAGGAGCGCTGAGGTGCTCCAGGTTAGAATCTGCAGGTTCATTGATCTGACTTTGGAAGCCAATATCTTTTGATCTACGTGGAATTTTGAGGTAATTTAAAAACGAAAGTTGTAGACCTTTATGTCTAGTTTCCAGAAAGGTAAAGAAATTATAATTTGAACATCTTTAGAGAAAGTTATGGCTAAAATACTAAGACCTATCTGTGCAGCCACTAGGAGCGCGGTCAGTGGTGATGGGAATCCAAAAGGTGCACTATAAATACAAAATTTGGGGTTTTATTTCATATTTTGACCTAGAGAACTTGGGCTTTGGCGATTATTTGAGGGATCTCAAGAAAACCATTGGGGTAAGTTGTTCTAACTCAATTTTGGCTAAAATACAAGAGTATAACGTTGAATTCATCATTTGAGTAGAGATTTACGGTGAAAATTTGGGAAAAATTTTGGAACTTCGTAAAATGAATATTTGGGATTTGAAAGCCGATTTGGAGTCGGAATTGAGTGAAACTAGTATGGATTGTCTCGTAATTGAATGGTTTTTCAGATATTGAGACTTTGGTCGGATTACGGGACGTGGGCCTGGGGGTCGGGTTTGAGCAATTTCGGGATTCTTGATTTAATTTGGTTATTTTCGCTTAGGCTTTGTTCCTTTAGCATATATTGATGATAATATACTGATTTTGGTTAGATTTGGAGCAGTTGGAGGCTTATTCGAGTGGCAAAGGCATCGCGGGCTAGAGTTTTGACCAGTTTGAGGTAAGTAATGATTGTAAATATTGTACTGAGGTTATGAAATCCCGAATTTCACATCGTTGTGCTACTTTGAGGTGACACACGCTAGATAATGGGCATGGGTTCGTTCACTATTTGGAATTGTGACTTGGTCCGTCCCGTGCGACTGTTAAGTCACGTATTTGATTGAAAATTTGTTCGATATCATTGTGTTTTGGAAAATATTGCTATGTTTTGGGCTGAATGCCATATTTGGGCCTTGTGCCAATTGTTTGGACCCTTAGGGGCTTTTTACTACTGTTTTGTCATTGTTTTGGTTTAATATCTACACTTAGTCATACTACGTTTTACTGATTTCATAACTCAGTCTCTATTACTCTGTTTTTATGCATAAAATGATATTTTGGGCTGAGTACCCTTGTTTTACTGATAGCCCGAGTAGCTTGTGAGGCTGATGACAAAGAGAGATCGAGGGTCTGATTGTAAGGTTGATAACTGAGAGAGGCCGAGGGCCTGGTGCTGAGGATATTATATATTTATGGATTGGGCTACACACTGCAATAATATTATATAGATATATGGATCGGGTTGCACGCCACAACATATATGGATCGTGCTGCACGCTGCAGCGATATTGGATTAGGCTGCACACCACAGCAGTATAGCGATTGGGCTGTAGGATCCCTTGCGGGGTCTGCACACCCCCAGTGAGCGCAGTCGACTATATATATAGATCGGGCTGCACGCCGCAACGGTTATTATAAGGTACCCAGTGAGCGTGAGTGCTAAGTGTGGGTGCTGATTGATGAGAGTTGAGTCTCGAGTGACTGAGAGGTTATATATATATATATATATATATATATATATATATATATATATATATATATATATATATATATATATATATATATATGAGTGATGCTTTGCCCGAAGGGCTTGTTTTTATGAAATTACTATTTTCACTCCTCTTTCTACTGAACCTCTGTTAAAAATGTTGAACAAATGCTTTTAAACAGCTTTCATTGAAACTGGAGTTTTAAGAGATGTTCGGAGTTTAATCGCTGAGTTGGCTTTGTTATTCCAACTGAGATTTTCTGTTATGAGATGTATATAATTTATGTTGCCCGAGGGAGCTGTATACGAACTATATTTTGCCCGAGGGGCCAATTATGATTTTCATCATTTTCACTATAAACTACATTGAACCTCTATTGAAACTGTTAGAAAGCCATCTTTCAAAGAATTTTTACTGAACTTGGGGTTTAAAGAGATGATTTGATTTGTGTCTTGTTTTGGAAACATACTGTACCCACTTTGGTGCTATGACGTGGATTACGTGATTTCTTACTGCTCAATATTTATTTACTTTTATTACTTACTGAGTTGACATACTCACATTACTCCCTGCACCTTGTGTACAGATTAAAGTATTTCTGAACCCGGTGACAGGTGTTGATTACTCGGTGGCAGGTTCATCGGAGTTAGAAGGTAGCTGCCTGGCGATCGCAGCCCTGCTTTTCTCCCTCCTTATTCTTCCTTAGTATATGTTTGGTGATTTTTCCTGGCCATGTTGGTCTTGATGTATCAGACAGTTGTAGTAGATGCTCATGACTTATAACACCCCGATGTCGGGCATGTGTATTTATTCCGCACTGATTATTTAGACTTATACTATGAGATTTCTTGTCAATTAATGGCTTAAAATGACTTTTATAGAATAATGGTTTAATTTGGGAATCGTGCCGGCTGGCCTAGTTTTATGATAGGTGTCATCACGACCGGGTCAGTTTTAGGGTCGTGACAGAAAGAGTTCCACGCTGCGATATTTGTTGCTGCAAAACAAATAAATACATGCATACTAATATATTGCAATGTAGGATATATTAAGATGAAATGTAAATGATGTAGGAATGATGAGCTTGGCTGCCAGTGAGCCGTTATTCAGGATCGAGATGATGGGATACTTTATCTTGACTTGATTTGTTAGCAGGGCTGTGTACCATTTCGCAACTATTAGAGAATTTGGAAATTTTCTCCGCTTGTTGGAAAAACATGATTTGTAGAGTGTGTCTTCACTTGTTCGGAGAGCTTTGCAATGAGAAATGTCTCCGCTTGTTGGGAGAGATTGATTTGTAGAGTGCGTCTCCGCATGTTGGGAGAGCTTTGCACTGAAATGTAAAGTAATCTCCACTTGGGAGTGGTTGATTAAAAACGTAATCATGCCTAAAGCTGCATGAGAAAAACATCAAAACATTCAAATTAATAGCAAAGGAAAAGAAAAGAATGCCCAAGAGATACTTTTGACTACAGAGCTAAGTTGCGACCATCGATTGGCAGAGCATAGGTGATGAGGTTTCCGTCTGTCTATCCTGGCATCAGTTGTGATGGAGTGGTGATGCAGATTTTTCTGTTGGCGAGATGAACATGTGCTATATACAAGGCTCTGATTGGCAAGTCTGATGTTCGATTTGTACAGGGCGCTCCATTTGATTGAGATAACGATTTGCTATATACAAGATTTCAATCGGTGAAGATGAACAGTCGTTTGTACAGGTGATCCGATTAGTTGAGCAGGCGGTTTGATATATACAAGGCTTCCATTGATGAAGCCAACAATCCATTTTGTACGAGGTGCTCTGATTGTTTGAGCATGTGGTTTGCTATGTACAAGTTTATTTCGTATTAACGATCTGACTCCGAGGTACCTATAAAGGATTCAAAGATTCAAAACGAACGAAGACTATTAATAAACCAATCCAATAAATTACCTCATTTTCTTAGAAATTCCTATATGATTTCTAATCAGGAAAGGTTAGCCTTAGCTGTTCTAGAAAATTCAAGTTAAGGAGAAAGGAGAGATGGTTTTAGGCAAGTGGTGGATCAGTCATTTGCCCCAATGTGGTACCAATGCTTCCTTTCTTCTTGTTGACCCTGCACTCAAAGAAAAATTCTTAGTGGGGGCGGGGAAGTTGGTTTGTGTCAACCACAAAGTTGGTTTTCCCCAACCTTTAATATGGTTGCACCACGAAGTACAGTAGGTGGAACAAATAATTGTATTTTTCAGAAAACATTTTGAAAATACTTTGTTTTTTAAGGCAAGTGTCTCCGTCTGGAATTGTGACATGTTAAGAAAAGTTCTCCACACACAAGCGTATATTCTTGAAAACTTCTTAGTATTGATGTCGATCTTCCGTTATGCTTCTAAAAATGCAGCTTCTTGCCATTGTGAATGCATCCTAATTCAAACTAATGCATTACAAAGGTTTTCCTAAGGTTATCACCGAACCCTTTTAGGTTGCCCACATATCCAAAATGCAATCAGGTTTGAACATAGTTCGTGGATTATGAAGATGATCGAGCATGACTAAGGTAGCCTACGTATCCAAATGGAATCAGGTCAAGACGTAGTTCGATTACAACAGATGCAAAATAATGTGTTTAAGAATAAAAATGGCCGAGTTTGACTTAAGCTGCCTACTATCCAAATGAAATTAGGCCAGAACGTAATTCAATTACAAAAAGATGACTGAATACGGTGGGTATTGCCTACTTATTCCTTTATAAGGAAATCAAGTTGACATAGTTACCGAGCAACACATGAAGTGATAATTGAATTTTCTATCACAAAAGAGAGGGGGGAGGGAAACCGAACCCTACGTGGGTTGCCTATGTATCCCTCCATGGGAAGTCAGGTTGAACATAGTTCCATTATATCAAAAACCTAATTCTATTTGTCTTCAAAGATAGTATCTCTTGATTGCATCTAAGTTGGTGGAATTCTTGTTGATTATCCCATCCATTTTTGCCAAGATTAAAGTCCACCCGACAGTGCTCGGTGAACCATATAAGGACCTTGCCAGTGTGGTAGAACTTTCCTTTGGCCTCTTCTTGGTGGGGAAAGATTTTCCTCAAGACCAACTGGCCCGGTGTGAACTTGCGAGGCTTCAATATCTTGTTAAATGCACTAGCCATCCTGTTCTGATATAGCTGACCTTGACATACTGCATCCATTGTCTTCTCATTGATGTGCATGAGTTGCTCCTGTCTGACCTGTATCCACTTTGTGTCATCCAATTTTCCCTCTTGAATGACCCTTAAAGATTGTATTTCGACCTCTGCGGGTATTACAGCTTCAGTGCCGTATACCAACATGTACATCGTTTCCCAGTAGATGTTCTCATGGTGGTCTGATAACCCAATAAGGCTAAAGATAGTTTCTTATGCCATTACCTGTGGTTGTCCACTATCTTCTATAAATTCTCTTGATATTATTGTTGGTTGCCTCGATTGGCCCATTCAGTTGTGGTCTGTATGCTGTGGAATTACGGTGGACGATTCTGAACTTCTCGCAGATTTCTCTCATGAGATCATTTTTGAGGTTAGCGACATTGTCAGTGATGATAGAATCTGGTATTCCAAATCTGTAGATGATGTTGTTCCGCACGAAATCTACCACTACCTTCTTTGTGACGACCCTATAAGTAGATGTCTCGACCCATTTGGTGAAATAGTCGATAGCTACCAAGATAAAGCGATGCCCATTTTATAAGGCAAGCTCTATAGGTTCAGTCACGTCCATTCCACAACGACGAATGGCCAGGGTGAACCCACTACGTATAATCATTTGGCGGAACCCGAATGAAATCCCCGTGAATCTGGCACTAGTGACACTTATTCACGTAGCGGATACTATCCTTTCCATAGTTATCCAAAAGTATCCAGCTCTCAAGATCTTTTTGGCTAATGTGAACCCATTCATGTGGGGTCCGCATGTTCCTGCATGTATTTCCACCAATAGTCTGGTTGCCTCGGTAGAGTCTACACATCTCACCAAACCTAAATCTGGGATCCGCCTGTACAAGACTTCCCCGTTGAGGAAAAAGTGGTTTTCCAGCCTTGTGAGGGCTCACTTTTTACTATTAGTAACATTCTTAGGGTATTCTCTGGTTGCAAGGAATTTCCTGATGTCGTGATTGTCGATACCCAATTTTGCCCTCATATTTTATCAAATAGTATATATATGTTCAAAATATCATTTTGCATCATTATTTAATTTACAAGAGTCATACAAATATTTTCAATAATTTTTCATAATTTTTAAAGCTTTAAAATTAATTTTCTTGCATTTTAATTACTTTAATATGTATTAATTACCCCCTTAAATTATTTTCTGATGGTTTCATCATCCAAATCTATTATATTTATCCACATATGTATATTTTATAATATTTTACTTTATTTTATATAATTGCATTTGCGCTTTTTATGCCAAATATGTAATTTTGTAATAATAGCCTATATTTTTACGATTAATTGCATTTTCCATTTTATTTAAGGTTAAAATAATTTTTTGCACTTTTTATAATCTTCAACTATTGCTTTAAAATATTAAGTTTCCTAAATAGCATTTTTTATATGTTATGTAACTATTTTACTAAATTATTTCTCCTTTCTTACTTTAAGATTTGGCCCAAATTAGGCCTTATTTTCGGACCAACTAAGGTCCACACAAATTAGCCCAACCCCAAGCTACCCGGGACCAAACCAAACGACCCCTTTTATTTCAACCCGGTCGGGACCCGCTTACACAACTCGCCCCGCTCCCCTTTCTATCTTGGCCGTTAATCTCAAATGATCAACAACCCCTAATAAACTAACTCCTTTCCATATATCCCTTCCCTCTAACCCTAATGACCCATTTCCTCAGTTCAACCGCCTCTGTCTCTCTATTTCTCTCTTCCTCTTCTGAAACCCTAATAGCTGCCTCCTCAATCCCCTCCAATTCCAGATCAGATATGGAATTCCTCCATTATTTTCCTTCCATATATGCTCGATTTCTCCGTTATTTACATGGTTTTGGTGTTACATCATACTTGCCTATCTTTGGCAAGTATACAGTCCTAAATCAAGCAACTATATTCAAACCTTCGAGATTTGGACAATATTTCATCTATATACACTCACTATCAGGCCTTATGGGTCCAATTCAGTGACATTTTTACTATTTTGTTCTTCATTTTAAACTAGGGTTTGCTGGATTTCCCTTAAATTGTTTCTAATTGATTTTGCATTCTATATTTTCCTTATTTGTGTTTATCGACTGTCTTTTCTTGTTTGTGTACTTAATTTTGATGCAATATAGACCCTCCCCCAATTTCCTCTTTGGACGGACTCTAATCACTAAAAACCTGCTACTGTCTTCCTTATTCTACAATAATTGTAATGACCTGACCGATCGTTTTGAGAATGTACACTTTGCTCGATTATTTGAGGATATGAGTAGCTCCGTATGATGTATTATGACTTATGTGAATTTTCGGTTTTGATTTTCAGGTTATTCGAAAATTTAAGTTTGGAAGTTTGACCGGAGAGTTAAATTTTTGATATCGGGAAACTTTTTGATATCGGGATCGAAATCCGATTCCAGAAATTGGAATATCTCCATTATGTCATTTATGACTTGTGTGCAAAATTTGGGGTCAATCGGACGTGATTTGATATGTTTCGACATTGGTTATGGAAGTTTTAGGTTTCAAGTTCATTAAGCTTGAATTGGTGTGCGATTCATGTTTTGTTGTTATTTGATGATTTGAGGGCTCAGCTAAGTTTATATGGTATTTTGAGACTTGATGGTACCTTTGGTTGAGGTCCCTAGGGCCTCGGGTGTGTTTCAGGGTGAGTTTTGAGCGAGTCCAGGTATTTCGGCTCTTTGATATTATTTTGGTACTTTTCGGGGTGCAGACCATGCGTTTTGGGCTGCTGACGCAAAGGAGAGGTGCGGCACAATTTTGTCTGCGGCCGCACTCCAGGGAGATTCTGCAGATTCGTCGGTCCAACTTCGGTAGCTTATATCTTTTGATATACTAGGAACTTTGTAATGATTCAAATGAAAGTTGTATCCCTTCATGTCTAGTTTCCAAAAAGATAAAGAAGTCATCATTTGGACATATGTAGAGAAAGTTATATTCAAAATAATGAAGCTTGGTGTGGAGAAAAACTGTGGTGTGCGGTCGTACAATTTTTGTGCGAACACAGAGATTGGCAGAGTGCGACCGCAGCAGAATTGTGCGGACCGCACAATGAAGTTAAGAGGAAGTAATATATAAGCGAGCTTAGGTTTTGTTTCACATTTTGGACCTTGGGAGCTCGGTTTGTGACGATTTTATGTGGGTTTTTCAAGAAAATCATCGGGGTAAGTGATCTAATTCGGAATTGGTTAATATCCATGAATATATCATTGTCTTCATCATCCAATTAGTATTTTGAGATGCAAATTTGGGAAAATTGTAGAAATTTCATAAAATAAATTTTTGAGATAATGTCAATTTGGAGTCGGATTTGAGTGAAACTACTATGCTAACTCGTAGTTGAATGTGTTGTCAGATTTTGTGAGTTTTATCGGATTCCGAGGTGTGGGCTCGGGTGTGATTTTTAGACGGATTTGGGATTTGATTTAGGTTCGATCTTTATCTATGTAATTGCTTCCTTTGGCTTTATCTATTATATTTGGGTTGCTTTTGGCTAGATTTGAGCCGTTCGGAGGTCGCTACATGCGTGATGGTATTCTTGGAGCATCGCTTGGCTTGATCGGTGTCGTTATTGGCTTGTTTAAGAAAAGTAACTCTTCTAAACTTAGTGCTGAGGGTATAAAAACCCCAAATTATGTACTATGTGATTGATGTTGAGGTGACGCAAATTCTTGGTGACAGGCATGTGGGCGTGCACCATGTGAATTGTGACTCTGTTGTTTCTAGGGCACTAAATAGTGGCCCTATTTTATTGATATCTGTGTTTTTACCATGTGATAGATATCATGTTTAGGCCTTATGCTGATATTGTTGGGACCCATAGTGGTCATTTCTTGCTGTCATCTCATTGAATTTATTGATATTTCGTACTCAGTCATATCCATGCATTCATATCATATCTCACTATCAGTTGTTACTTACTGATACATCATATTAATGTTCCGGGTCAGTTTTTATGACATTGTGAGCCCGTGGGTGAGACTGGAGAGATGGATGACTGAGTGAGGCCGAGAGCTTGATTATGAGTGATAGTTATGGTATCGGGCTACCCGCGACAACATGTTTAATTGATTATTGAGTAAGGCCGAGGGTCTGATTGATTTATGCCATGATTGGCTTGTTATAGCGCTTATGCCGTAGGAGTCCCTTCGAGTCTGGACATCACAGTGGGCGCAGTTGATTATATTTAGGGATGGATCATCCCTTGAGTTGAAGATGGATCTTATCCATGAGGCTGGATTGGCCTATTTCCTCAGTATTGGAGACAGATGGTCAATGATTTTTATATTCTGGGATGGATCTTCCCTGGGCCGTATGAGCCATATACAGTACTGAGTGGTTGAGCATTTATATACATACCTGTAGATGGATTTTCTCCATGGAGCCGGAATGGCCTTTCCTCGGTACTGGGTGACTTATAGTCAGTGTTGTATATGTTTCAGGATGGATTTTCCTGGGCAGTATAGGCCATATACAGTACCGAGTTGTTGAGTATGATGAGTGGAAAGTGTGATGCCGTGAGTTTGAGTACTCTGAGAGTGTGAGTACGTCATTCATCTCTAGGATACATAGCATACATGTATAGAGACGCATTTTCCCATGCTATACAGTATCATATCATTCATGACTTTTTCTCATACATTGATATGTGGGCATAGAGTGGTATTTCACGCTTGTTATTTGGGAAGGAAATGAAACATTTTTAGTTATTGCGGAAAGGGTTTTCAGGAAAAGCTATAGTTTTTTTAAACTAACTCAAATATTTCTAAACTATAAGGACCTATGTATTCAGCCAGATGTGGAACTGCTGGAGGGTTACAAACCTCCCAAATTCAAAATATTTGATGGAACTGGTGACCCAAAAGTGTATCTAAGAATGTATTATGGCAAGCTTGTAGGAGTGGGCAAGAATGAACAAATCCGCATGAAACTGTTCATGTGAAGCCTTACAGGAGACGCCTGGTCTTGGTACATCAGTTAAAACCCACAGAAGTGGGTTAGTTAGGTGAGTATAGCATTAGACTTCATGGATAGATTCAGGTTCAACATGAAAAATGCGCCAGACGGTTTCTACATTCAAAACCTTAAGAAGAAGCCGACAGAAACCTTCCGCGAGTATGCTACTCATTGGAGATCAGAAGCCTCAAAGGTAAGGCTAGCACTTGAAGAGGAACAAATGAACAAGTTTTTTTGTAAGAGCTTAATACCCTCAATATTACAAAAGGTTGATGGTTATTGAAAATCACAAGTTCTCCGACATCATCAAGTTAGGAGAAAGTATGGAAGAAGGAATTAAGAATGGGACGGTGACCAATTTTGAGGCACTGCAGGCCAGGGTCCTAAGTCTCCCCTCATGTACCAAACACCTCCACCCACATATTAACCCTTACCTCAAAGATATCAACAACCTACTTCCACTTACCATACCTATAAAATTCAACCTGCATATTACCATTCCCCGCCACCCACCCGCCAAAACTACCCGAAGACATGTCTATATTTTGACCGCAAACCTCCTAGACAGTACACCCCAATTGCTAACCCGTAGTCCAATTGTATGAGAGACTGAAGGCCGCTAGTTATGTTACTTATATCCTTGCTGTTGTTATGGAAAACCCCTCCCATGGATCAACCCCAACAAAACATGTGCTTATCATTTAGGCATGAAGGGTTACACTATTTAGGAGTGTCGCACGTTGAAAGACAAGATTCTGACGCTTATTGACAATAATGTCATACAAGCAAAGGAAGCTGCACCAAATATTTGTAGCAATCCTCTCCTAGATCACAGAGGTGAGAGAGTGAATATGATAGAAGCTGATGAAGAATGGGATCAGGAAGGGTCCATCGAACTCATCTGAGAGGGATACATTCCTGAAACATCTCTAGTCACCCTCACGCCAGTTGTGGTACAAACCTAGACACCATTTGAAGTTGTGGTATCTACACCCTTCACTATGATGGTAGATCCCACGCAATTGTACAAGTCTGATACCATTCTATAGGACGATACTGTGGAAGCAAGGAAAAAGGGGAAAGTAAAAATGGAGGAAATAGGTGCGGCGCAAGGTATGACTAGAACTAGCAAAATTTATACACCCCAGAACCTAGGAGGAACAAGCAAGGAAGCTGCATCTATGCCGCCTGTTGTCGAGACCGACGTTGATGATCTTTAGAGAAAGGTACAAGCGAGGTATTACTCTGTTGTTGACCGCCTGAACTAAACTCCTGCCCAAATATCCACCTTATCACTGCTACAAAACTAGGATGTGCACAGGAATGCTTTGATGAAGGTGTTAATTAAAGTTTATGTATCCACCAATATCACTAGTGAGGAGATGGATAACATGGTCGGATAGGTATTGGAGAGCCATAAAATCAGTTTTCATGAAGATGAATTACCATTAGAAGAACTGAGTCACAACAGGGCGCTACACATCACGGTGCAATTTGAAGATGAGTTCATTACTAGGGTCTTGATAGAAGGAGGTTCAAGTCTCAACATATGCTCATTAACTAATCTGAAGAGATTCAGTAAAGGCCTGCACGAGATATGGATAGGAAGCATGAATATGAAGGCATTTGATGGATCTTAGAGAGCCACCATTGGAGAAATCAATGTTAGTCAATAGATGGTCCCAACTTGGTTTGATATCGAGTTCCAAGTGCTAGATATATCTGCAGCTTACAACCTATTGTAGGGACGACCATGGATACATACTGCAGGCGCAGTGGCTTCAACCCTGCATCATGATGTGAAGTTTGAGTGGAATCATCAAGAGGTGATTATTCATGGAGATGGAAGTAACCCATATACACCAATCAGACCATTCCGGTCATCAAAAATAGAAAGAAGTTGGTGGGAAACATACTATCGCGTTGAACGAGTTAACACAATTGAAAAGGACTGATGGTGGAGCACCAAGATAGAAAGCATACTGCTACGGACGGGGTATGAACCTGGCAAGGGTCTCGGCAAAAATCTTCAAGGGATCACAAAACACGTACAACCACAGTACCATGGTATGACTTTTGGACTCAGATATGAATACACATGGCAAGAATACCAAGATTGATCACCACCATGGCATGCTCGTTATTACCCCACTAGAACAATCGGTACCACCTCTGCACCAGACATTCCATCAAGATGACATGATGTGGGGATCTGAGGAAGATGAGGTTTTGGCTGGTATGAGGAAGCTGTTTCTAGATGAAGAAGACATTGACTGTAGTGCAATTGTTGAGGAAGAGGAGGAGGAAGATCTTACCATTCAGACCATGGAGGAAGGAGCTATTCTTAAGAACTGGACCACTGCACCATCCGGGGCCCGTCGAGTTCCTAGGTATCCTAGCAAATTAGCACGAAGTATTTTAAAAAAATAGTTTTGAGCATTTGAGACATTTTTAAGTATTTTGTTTTGAAATAATTGCTCGAGCCATCGAGCCTCACTTGTTGAAGTTTTAAAATTTTGTTAATGCATTACTGCTTTTCGTATTTATTAGTATTATTTTTTACATTTTTCTTTTCAGCATAATTATACCCATCCCGATGAACCTAAAATTATGACATGTAATGCGACAAATAATGCGACAACGCAACATAAGGATAGTGATTCAGAGGATTTGGAAGATGATATAATACCTGAGAAAATCTTCAGAGAAGTAGAAAACTTTGAAATCAAACCAAAGTCAAATTTGGAGGAAACTGAGGCCGTTAACTTAGGGGATTCCAAAACGGTCAAGGAAAACATATAGGCATTCATCTATCACTGTTAGAGAAGGAATACTAAATCAGATTCCTAAAAGAGTATGAAAATATCTTTGCATGGTGCTACAATGATATGACTGGTTTGAGCACATCCATAGTGGCTCACAAGCTACCTACCAATCCCATGAGTCCACCGGTAAAGCAGAATCTCAGAAAGTTCAATCCGTATGTGAGTTTGAAGATAAAAGAGGAGGTCACCAAATAAATCAAAGCCAAGGTTCTCCGAGTTGTCGAATACCTGACTTCGTTGGCCAACGTTATGCCAGTTCGGAAGAAAAATGGGAAAGTTAGAGTATGTGTCGATTACTAAGATATGAAAAAGCACGTCCTAAGGATGATCTCCTGTTGTCCAACATACACATACTGATTGACAACTGTGCCAAGCATGAGCTCCAATCCTTTGTGTATTTCTTCGCAGGATACTATCAGATCTAGATGGATGAAGAGGATGCCAAAAAAACAGCCTTCATCACACTACGGGGAATATACTGCTACAAAATAATGTCGTTTAGTTTGAAGAATGCTGGAGCCACCTACATGAGAGCCATGGAAACCATCTTCCATGACATGATGCACAAGTAAATAGAGGTGTACGTGGATGATATTATCATCAAATCTAAAAGGAGATCGGATCACATAGCATACCTAAAGATATTCTTTGACCAGCTTCAAAAATACAATTTAAAATTGAATCCTGCAAAATATGCCTTCGGAGTCCCTACTAGAAAACTATTAGGATTTATCATCAGTCGTCGAGGGATTGAGTTATACCCATCAAAAGTCAAAGCTAACCCAGACTTTCCACCTCTAAAGAATAAGAAAGATGTGATGAGATTTCTAGGGTGCCTCAATTGCGTCAGCTGCTTCATAGCACAATAAACCGTGATATGTGAGCCAATCTTCAGAATGCTGAGGACAGATGTTGCTACAAGCTGGACTAAAGAATATAATAAAGACTACGACAAAGTCAAGGAGTATTTATCTAAACCGCCCGTTCTGGTCCTACCAGAACCGGGAAGGCCTCCACTACTTTATTTGTCCGTGTTAGATAGGGATTTTGGTTGCATTTTGGGACAACATGATGAAATTGGGAGAATGGAGCAAGAAATATATTATTTGAACAAAAAGTTCACGTGTTATGAAGCCCGATACTCTTTGCTGGAACGCACCTGCTGTGCGTTGACAAGGATAGCTCAGAAGTTAAGGTAGTATTTCTATGCATACACTACATATCTCATATCAAGGATGGACATCTTTCAGAAACCCCTGTCTACGGGTAAGTTAGCAAAGTGGAGAATATTGATGAGTGAGTTCGACATCATCTATGTAACTCAGAAGGCACTCAAAGGGAAAGAATTGGAGGATCACTTGGTAGAAAATCCCCTAGACGAAGAGTATGAACCATTGAAAACATATTTTCCTGATAAGGAGGTGTCATTTGTAGGAGAAGATATCACCGAGGCATATGATGGTTGGAGGATGTTCTTCGACGGAGCAGCAAACTTCAAAGGAGTAGAAATCAGAGCTGTCCTAGTATCAGAAACCGGTCAACACTATCTGGTATCCGCAAAACTCAGGTTTACATGCACCAACAATATGGCAGAATGTGAGGCCTGTATCATGGGACTCAGATCGGCCATTGACATGAACGTTAAGGAGCTTATGGTAATCAGAGATTCAGATCTTGTGGTGTACCAGGTTCGAGGAGAATGGACTACGAAGAATACCAAAATATTGCCATATTTGCACTGTGTACAAGAGTTGATCAAGAGGTTCACAAAGATAGAATTCAAAACATGTTCCGAGGATTCAATATGAGTTTGGAAATGCGTTAGCCACTTTGTCTTCCATGATACATCACCCAGATAAGAATTTTATCGATCCTATCCTAATAAGAATTCATAAGCAGCTAGCTTATTGTACTCATGTTGAAGAAGAGATTGATGGAAATTCGTGGTTCCACGACATCAAGGAATACTTGGCAATGGGAGAATATCCAGAGCACGCTATCCATACTCAAAAGCGCACGCTTCAAAGATTAGCCAAACATTTCTTTCAAAGCGAAGGAATTCTGTATATAAGGACTCCTGACTTAGGACTACTGCGGTGTGTTGACGCCAAGGAGGCATCTAGATTGCTCGAGGAAATACATGCCGAAACCTGCGGACTACACATGAATGGTTTCATTTTAGCCAAGAAGATACTAAGAGCATGGTATTTCTGGATGACTATAGAAATAGACTGCATCAAGTATGTTCAGAAGTGCCACCAATGACATATACATGCTGACATGATACGAGTACCACCCAATGAGCCCAATGCAACAAGTTCACCATGGCCTTTCTCTGCTTGGGGTATGGATATCATTGGACCAATCGAACCTGCTGCTTCAAATAGGCATAGGTTTATTCTGGTAGCCATTGACTACTTCACAAAATAGGTTGAAGCTACATCTTATAAACCTATAACTAAGAAGGTTGTAGCAGATTTTGTTCGGGACAACATTTTTTGTCGATTGGGGTACCAAAGTCAATCATTACTGACAATGCCGCCAATCTTAACAACTATTTGGTGAAAACCATCTGTGAAACATTCAAGATCAAGCATAGGAACTCCACAATATACAGGGTGAAAATAAATGGAGTCGTACAAGCCGCCAACAAGAACATCAAGAAGATATTGAGGAAAATGGTGGACAATCACAAACAATGGCACGAGAAGCTACCATTTGCTTTACTTGGGTATCATACCACAGTTCGCATATCAACTGGGGAAACTCCCTACCTGCTGGTTTATGATACTAAAAATGTTATCCTTGCCGAAGTAGAAATTCCTTCTTTAAGAATCATACAAGATGTTGAGCTTAGCGGTACGGAATGGTATGAAGATGGTATGAACAATTAGCTCCCATTGATGGAAAAAGAATGAATGCGGTATGTCATGGTTAACTCTACTAGAACAAAATGGCAAGTGCTTTCAACAAAAAGGTCAGGTCAAGGCAATTAACGCTGGGGCAATTGGTGTTGAAACGAATCTTCCTACATTAGGATTAAGCAAATGGAAAATTCTCACCCAACTGGAAGGGCCCTTACATGGTTCACCGGGTATTGACAGGAGAAGCACTTATACTCGCAGAGATGGATTGAGAGATTTGGCCAAAAACTATCAACTCAGACGCAGTCAAGAGATACTACATTTAAGATTATGTTTTCACCTTTCTATTTGATATAACTGAACTACGCTTGACCTGATTCCCATTTAAAAGGGGGTACCTAGGCAGTCCTGTGGGTTCGGTCACATCATAATAAAATTTTCATCTCCCTAGTAACCAAAAACTGGGACAAGATCTCGAGTTTGCCCCATTTCATCACGTTTGGACTAGCCAAGGAATGTGTTGCCAGAAGTATGCATTTGAACTAGGGCAGAATTTTGAGGAGGACCCTCAAAATTCTAAAGTAAGGAGGTTGCAACGTCTCAAAATGCATCATAGTCACTAGTTCATCTAAATTTTTTCTCGTGCAACTACATTTCTAAAAAGTAATTTGTCAAATACATGCATGCTTTTTGAGATTTGTTTCTATGGCAGCTAAACGTTACCTAGGGTAACTCAAGCAGGGCCTCAAGGCAAAAGGGCAAAGCAAGGAAATTGAGAGCACGAACCAACCGTCCCCCGTAAAACTCACAATTTTTCTTTGAATACAGGCACAAGGAACATAACAGGAATATTTGCAAATACATACACATAGCAAAATCACTATCTTCGTAATGACAAAGTTGCCAAATACAAACACATCAAGCTAAGAAATACTTTACTCTCTCACAACTATTCATTGCTTTTCTTGTATAGGGCTAAGCACTGCCCTTATCATCGCACAAGGCTAAATACTGCCTTTCTTTGCATGAGACTAAGCACTATCTCCATTTCTTGCATGAGGCTAAGCATTGCCTCCATTATCGCATAAGGCTAAACATTGCCTTTCTTTGCATGAGACTAAGTACTATCTCTATTCCATGTAAGGCTAAGCATTGCCTCCATTATCGCATAAGGATAAACATTGCCTTTCTTTGCATGAGGCTAAGCATTGTCTCCATTCCTTGCATGAGGCTAAGCATTACCTCCATTATCGTATAAGGCTAAACCCTGCCTTCTTTGCATAAGACTAAGCACTGTCTCCATTCCTTGTATGAGGCTAAGCATTTCCTCCATTATCGCATAAGGCTAAACACTGTCTTTCTTTCCATGAGACTAAGCACTGTGTCAATTCCTTGCATGAGGCTAAGCATTGCCTCCATTATCGCACAAGGCTAAACCCTGCCTTCTTTGTATGAGACTAAGCAATGTCTCAATTCCTTGCATAAGGCTAAGAATTTCCCTTATTATTGCATAAGGCTAAACATTGCCTCTCCTTGTATGAGACTAAACATTGTCTCCGCTGCACTGCACAAGGCTGAGCACTATCTCCTTTCTTTGTATAGGGATAAGCACTGCCCTCATCTCATACAAGACTAAGCCTTGTCTTGTCTCGTACTCGCATATGACTAAGCATCATTTTTCTCCTCTATCTTATGATCGATATCACCATATCTTTGAATTTTCATGGGCTGATACATCGCCACATTGTCCGAAGGCATCATAGTCCAAAGACACCATCCTCATTGCCTGAAGACACCATTCCATGGCCTAATGATCCCTCGAAATTGCACATCATTATTCAAAGCTGTCATAGTACAGAGACATCATCTTCATAGCCCAAGGACA
Organism: Nicotiana glauca; assembly: GCA_026770625.1. Lineage (NCBI taxonomy): Eukaryota > Viridiplantae > Streptophyta > Magnoliopsida > Solanales > Solanaceae > Nicotiana > Nicotiana glauca. The sequence continues at coordinate 86,118 of MU762724.1, forward strand.
CCATTTCATGGCGCGAATCCCTTATCATAACCTTCATGACCAAGGACATCATGGTCTAAAGACATCATCCTCATCATCCAAAGACACACTTCATGGTCCAAAGGGAATTTGAATCATGTTTAAATTTTTGCAATAACCCATATATATTCGCATGCACCGTGTTTTATGTTTTGCAGGTAACTCCTGAGGTAACCGTTCTATAAATAGGAGCAATCATCGCTCCGGTTTCGTTCACAATGAACACATCCTTTGACTACCTCAAATACAACCGACAACCAGTAATTGACTACCTTCACTCTATAACCATTCAAATATCTGCCTTATGACACACCCGTAACATCAAAGTTCGTATTCATGACCCTACCTAAATATCTGCTACCTACAACACTATCTTACCCAAAAGAATCTTTTCGAAACATACGACCTCTCTTGTAATAACTCCATCGATTTCATTTGCCGTTGGATCCAAACAACACATAGCCGGATTCCCATAGCACCAGGGATATGTAGGAAACTCAAGAACCAGGGTTTGGCCCCCATTTAGTTGTCATCATTTTTTACCTAACAACTCTTTCATCATTTCTGGGTAAATAGGGGTAGCTGTTGATATCCAATTTTGCCCTCGTATTTTTTCAAATAGTATATATATTTTCAAAATGTCATTTTGCATCATTACTTATTTACAAAGTTATACAAGTATTTTCAATAAATTTTTATAATTTTTAAAGCTTTAAAATTGATTTTTTCACATTTTAATTACTTTGATATGTATTAATTACCTCCTTAAATTATTTTGTGATGGTTTAATAATCCAACTCTATTATTTTTATCCACATATATATTTTATAATATTTTATTTTATTTTATATAATTACATTTGCGCCTTTTATGCCAAATATGTAATTTTACAATAATAGCCTATATTTTTACAATTAATTGCATTTGCCATTTTATTTAAGGTCAAAATAACTTTTTGTATTTTTTATAATCTTTAACTATTTATTTAAAGTATTAAGTTACATAATAGCATTTTTTATATTTTATTTAACTAATTTATTAAATTATTTCCCCTTAATCTCTTACTTTAAAATCTAACCCAAATTAGGCCTTAGTTTCGGACCAACTAAGGTCCAAAAAAATGAGCCCAACCCTAAGCTGCCCGGGACCAAACAAAACGGCCCATTTTGTTTCAATCTGTCTGTTATGTTGTCTTCATTAAGCCTTTATGTTAAAACTTTTCATGAGAAGGTTAAGCTCTATTTATTCTTGTCTATGACTCTATTAGATTATCTTGATTAATTCTTGTGTCTAAGGCTCTTTAGGCTAATTCTGAATTAGTTTACTTTTGAAAACCTTTTGGAATAGTTCACTATCCTATGATGATCAATTCTGCTACTTTAGCTTTGCAAGCATGAATCTGCCTTGTGAACTTGTCTATATTTCATGTGTTTGGCTAGAATTGTTGTTGGCCATAGGAATCAAGTATGAATATTATTAATCAATTTCATGAGTATTTTGTCACATGTAAGGCCAATTGGGCACCCCTTTGGTTAAGTAAGTTATTCATTTGGGCCTGGTATGTTGGGCCTGCTGTGGCACTGGAGGTCTGAAATGCAATGTTCGCATTTGAAGATTGGGTCTGCTGTCCGTATGAAGTTCTGAGCATATTGGACGGCCTTGATAGGTTACTGGGTTATTCTATATTTGTAACTGGTTCGAAATTTTGTTCAATATGGTCTGTAATAACTTGTAAAACTTAATAATAAGGAAAATTAGTGAAACTGGGGGAAAAAGGTACATTCTAATATCTGCATAAAAGGGTAGAAAACTTGCCTATAGGATCTATGTGGTCTATTTGTTATTTCTTCAACATTCCTTATATGCTATTTGGTTTCATATGTAAAAAGTATGTCTATAGGAATCATGCGTTCTTCATTTGTATACTGATCAAACACGTTAGTCTAAGTATTTTTCATACTTGCTTCTATGTTATTACCGTACATTTAGATAGCATCTTATATGATGTGACATATATTCATTGCTCAACTAGATACCATACCTATAGAACTTCAAATAATCAATTGATCGGTTGCTTCTATTATTTAGTGCACTGACCATTTAGATACCATGACTACAGGATCTTAATTAATTAATCAACTACTTTGTGCCATTTCTGTACTGCTTCATTATTATAAATCCTGTGTATAGGATATTATCACCCGCCTAGAAAATATTCCTATAAGGATAAAGTGTTATTAAACAAGTGTCAATTGTCAATCGTTAGAAATCCTGCCTATAGGATGTGGTTATTCATCTTAGACAACATGTCTATAAAATCAATGTCATAAACTCTGAGTTTTCAAATGGCCTTACTGCCTCTTCATACGAACAAGTAGGTATTACGTCTATAGGACCTTTAACACTTGAATATACAAATATTTTAGTTTAAAGCTGCAATGCTACTAGTACAATGTCATAAATCAGAATCAATTAGAAATCATGCCTATAGACTCGCAATGTTTTAATCTGAATGAATGTTGTTTATATATAATATTGAAAATCAGAATCACATAGAGATCCTGCCTATAGGACTTAATGTGCACTATCTAATCTTAAAATATGTGACTGATCGCGTGCTTATTTGTGCTTATATGTGGAGGTTAACCTGAGCATTTCGTTGCTATTATGTGCAGTCCTACCTGTTTTGAATGTTGCCTAGTTTTTATCATTTTGAGCATCTAAAGTAAGTCACCACCCAAATAGAGGTCCAAAGTTTCCTGGACCATAGTCATGGGGACGGGTAATGCATGTATAGGACACGACTTAGAATTGAATTAGAGCGCAATTAGGTAAACAACTTCAACTTAGTAATTGGGTAGCAGGAGAAGATAGTCTATCCCCCCTGAATAATATGAGCAACTCCCACCCTAAGGGAGTTATGAAGTATTTTTTTATGTTGCATGGGGTGATCCTTTAGGCTAAAAAACTTAGTAACCCCTTTCCCCTTTATGCTTGCTAAAAGTACTTAATCATTAAATAGAGACTGGCGTAGTTATGATCTTTAAACTTGTATCTATTATTCATATGGTTTATTCTTCCTCATATTGGCTTATGCTACAATAGGACTTTCAAATTTCATATCTTTCTCCACACGTTCACCTAGTTTAATTACATAATCCACATAGTTTAAAGTTTGGCCGGGATCCACATTTGTGGACCTCAAAGAGTGCCTAACACCTTCTCTTTAAGGTAATTTGAGCCCTTACCCGATCTTTGGTGACACAGACTAGTCAAACAGAGTTATTTGCAAATAGGTGCCCTAACGCGCCATAAAAATCATTAGGTGACAACTTTTCTCTTTTAATACCTCATTTAAAAGAGTTGTCACATGTTGAAACCCGATTTCGCAAGAAAATTGGATGGGACAGTTGTACCATGGTTTACCATCTAGTTCTTCATCTTTGTGGAAGCAATAGGCATGTTGATCCTTGATCTCGACCTCGATGGGGTCGATGTAGTTCTTGTATGGATGCCAAATAATATATTATAGGATTGCAAGGGCATCGACAAACTCGTTCTAAATCCTAGGGACATTCTTGAACTCAATCTTTGTGAATTACTTGCATAGCTTCTTCACGCAGTGCAAGTACATAAGTATCTTTACAATTTTGGTGGACCACTCACCTTGGACTTGGTGTATCAATAGATCAGAATTCCCTATGACCAAATGTTCTTTGACGTTCATATCGACTACCATTTCGATCCAAGGATGCATGCTTCGTATTCCGCCATATTATTGGTACAAGGGAATCTTATCTTTGCCGATACTGGATAGTGCTGTCCAAATTCCAAAATTAGAACGACCCCAATTCCGACTCCTTTAAAGTTTACTGATCCATAGAAAATCATTTTACATCCAGGGTATGATTCTGCAATATCTTCTCCAGAAAATAATACTTTTTCATCAGAAAAATATGTAGTAAGTGGTTTGTAGTACCTATCCACCGTAGTCTCTACGAGGTGGTCGGCTAAAGATTAGCCTTTGATAGCCTTTTGAGTTATGTACACAATGTCAAATTTGTTGAGGAGAATTTTCCATTTATCTTGCTTCCGATTGGCATCAGCTTCTGGAATATGTATTTGAGCGGGTCGAGCCGAGATATCAGATGCATAGTGCATGCTGACATATAATGCCTTAGTTTCTGGGCAATCCAAGTCAGAGCGTAACAAGTGCATTTTATCAAAGTATACTCGGCCTTGCATGGCATGAACTTCTTACTTAAGTAGAAGATGGCCTGATCCTTTCTCCAAGTTTCATCATGTTGTCCCAACACACAACTGAAGGCTTTGTCCAAGTTTGACAAATATAGTAACAATGGCTTCCCCGGTTCAAGGGGAACCAACACTGGTGAATTTGACAGATATTATTTGATTTCGCCGAAGGCTTTCTAGCACTCTTCTATCCATTTTGTGGTAGCATCCTTTTTCAGCAACTTGAAAATAAGTTTGCAGATTACCGTAGACTGGGCTATGAAGTGACTGATGTAATTCAATCTACCCAAGAAACTTATTACATCTTTCTTGCTCTTTGGTGGCAGCAATTTCTGAATGGCTTTGATTTTTGATGGGTCCAGTTCTATCCACTTCCTGCTTATAATGAACCCCAATAATTTTCCAGCAAAAAATTTTCTCAAATTATTCAAGTACTTTAGGCTCATTCGATACTTTATGATGACATCATCCACGTATACTTCGATCTCCTTATGAATCATATTATGAAAATGGTCGTCATGGCCCTCATGTAGGTGGCGCGGACATTGTTGAGACCGAATGACATGACTCTATTATAGTAAACTCCCTTAGGTGTGGTGAAGGCTGTCTTCTCTACATCCTCCTTATGTATCAAGATTTGGTGGTTCCCAGTGAAAAAATCCATAAATGGTTGCAGTTCATGCTTCAAATAGTTGTCGATTATGATGTGGATATTAACACAGGGAAATAATCCTTTGGACTAGCTTTGTTGACATCTCGATAATCCATGCATATTCTGATCTTTCCGTCATTCTTGGTTACTGGGACAGTATTTGCCAACCACCTGGGATAATTGGTGACCCTTACCACATTCACCTCGATCTGCTTGGTCATTTCTTCCTTTATCCTCATACTTAAATCAGGTTTGAATTTCCTAGGTTTCTGCTTGACTGGTGGTCTGGTAGAATCGATGGCAGTCGATGCGAGACAATGTCAGTACTAAATCCCAGCATGTCATCATACGACTATGCGAACACATTGATCTATTGTCGGAGGAGCTCAACCAATTTTTCCTTCTACTCGGCTTCTAGATGAATGTTGATTCTAGTTTCTTTAACGTCTTTTTCACTTCCAAGTGACTACTTCCATTTCTTCAATGTTGGGCTTTTTCTAACTCTCCAGATATTCGATCTCCTAGGGGAGATTGTCTAGTATTATACTCTCATCATACTCCTCGTAATCTAGGTCGTTGCACTTGACAGTTTTGTTACATGTCACAATCGTGGATGCGGGTTTTCAGCATTTTGATTACTAAAAAGAAAAGCTAAGTATAGATGAAACGGTAAATAAAGTTGTAATATTCTGAGAAAATGATCCTTTTTATTTCATCAGAAGAGAAATGTCTTAAGCGTTCAAAAGAGGAAAAATGACAAAAAGGTACAGATACGGTGCATGCCTCAATTCCGTGCACTTTTTAAAAGAAAACTTTTATAGTTCCACACTACCAAGACTCCCGACGAACCAAAATGGACTGGTGGTCCAATTTTGCAGCTTTCCCCTAATTCGGCATTCCTGATAGTCGGTGCCTTGATGTAAGTCTCTTTGCAACATTATTCAATCATATACACAAACAACTTTCCCATCTCGTCGATGATATCGTCTTCTTGCATTGAACTCTGACCCAGACATGAAACATGATTTGGCACAAAAACCTTTTTTCTAAAGCTAGCGGTCTGAGCTTTCCCCTCTAGAGGTTGATATATTATGTCGGACCTTCCTTTCTACTCATTAGGTTCAATTAGCTCTGTGATCCAGTCCGACCTGGCTCCCATCCTTGTTCCTGGTTTGTATCCATATTTCATCATCCCTTTCATAGCCATCTTGGATCTATACGATGACTGCATTCCCAAATTTTGTTCAGTCTCTTCCATTTTAGTAGTCTGCATGATTTCCACTACATGGAAAGCAACTCCATCTAGCCCTTCAATGAATGGAAAAACATGCTCCAATTAAACGGGGTGAACCCACTCGTAGTGGACCACAATCTCCTAACATCCCCACTCAAATTTCATGCATTCGAGTAAAGTGGATGGGATGGCCCCTGCCATGTGTATCCAGGGCCTTCCCAGCTGTAGGTTGTAGGAAGAAGTGTTATATATTACTTGAAATAATATGAGAAATTCGACCTGCCTGATCTGAAAGGCCAAATAAATTTCTCCAATAACATCCTTTTGTGAACCATCAAAGGCCCTCATCCTCACGTGGATTTCCTTGACTTCCCTCAAATGAGTTCCTAACTCCCGTAAGGTGTAGAGCAGACAAATGTTGACTCCTGACTCTCCATCTACCAACACTCAGGCACCACTTTGTCCCCGTATTTGATAGTGATATGAAGAGCTTTGTTGTGACTTGCGCCTTCGACAGGACGTTCGTCTCTTCTGAAAGTGATCATATTTGCTTCAAGCATTTTCCCAATTGTTGCGTCCAACACCTCACTGGTGGTGTTACTTGGTACACTTAAACCATTTAGTACTTTCAACATGGCATCCTTATGACTGTTAAAGTTCATTAACAAGTCCATGATTGATATCTATGCTGGAGTTTTCTTCAGCTACTCCTCCATGAAATACTCTTTGGTCGACATTATTTTCCAGAACTCGGTGGATTCTGGGTCTGTTATGTTCCTTCTTTGAATTTGATCTTTTCCCAAGTTCCCTTGATTCACATATTTAGGAGCTTAGCATCTACCAGACCTAGTCATACCATGGGCTACTGCAAAGTCTGTCATTTTGGCCTTCCCCTTTTGCTAGTATGCCCATGGGATGGTTTTGCATTCCCGACTCTCTTATCCCCTTATAGAAATGATACATTGTCACTAATAAGTCTGAACTGTTAATGTAGGTCTCAATTGTACTGTAATCTTTGGATCTATTTAAGGAGGGATCCTGACAGCTTCTACATTTCCTATAGTAATAATCGTTCCCTTTAGGTCATATTCTTCATCCAATATGATCATGTTAACTTCCTGGTTTCGATGATTTGGTAACTGATTGTGATTCACATTGGGCGGAGCTGGAGTGCACTAAATGGCTCCTCTCTTGATCAGTGCTTCAATCTTATTTTTCAGCATAAAATAATCTTCAGTATTATGCCTAGGCACGTTGGAATGGTAGAGGCACCTTTAGTTGTATCAGAATACTTGGAGGGATACTCAGGAACCTTCCTTCCACTAGATGTATCAACCCTACTCTTCTCAATCTCTCGAACAGTTGGGCCAAAGGCTCAGCAATTAGAGTATAATTTCTAGGACCTCTTTCTCCAAAGTTGGGACGAGAGCGTGGTGCATAAATGGGTCGGTTTTGGTGATTAGTGGTTTGGACAGGAGCATACGGTCGTTGTAGATTCGGGTTGTTGTTCTTAGCTTAATGAGAGTTGTATTGTGGCTAAGGATGATAATACAACAGGGTTTTATAGACTGGAATGTAAGCTGGTGGTGGTGAATGATTTTTTGGGGAATAAGAAGTGTTTCCGTGATATGGGTTAGGTTGATAGTAAGGGACGAATGCTGAGACCTCCTTTTTCTTCTTCTTTTCTCTACCAATTGACCTTGATTAGATGGACTTGCTGGCCATTTGTAGTGCTGCCATGGGTTGTAATTTACCAGATTTTATGCCCTCTTTTGATAAATATCCCATCTTGACCAGCTCGGGGAATTTCTGTCCCATCATCCCATCATCTTCTCAAAGTATACCCCTTCCTAGGCTCTGATAAAATACTTGGTTAATTTATTGTCGTCTAGCGGAGGTTGCGCCCTGGTGGCCTTTGACCTCCACCGATGTGCATATTCTTGGAATGACTCGAATGGTTTATTCTGTATCGGGAGTGATATCTGTGTTGAATTAAAAGCGACTCATGAAGTCCTCTTCCATATCTTTCCAAGTTCTCCAATTTCGCTGATCCATTCGAGTATACCAAGCGAGTGTTTCTCCCATCAGGCTCCTTAAACAATTTCATCCTTAGCTTGTCATACCTCCCAACTCCGACTAACTTGCCACAATATGCCCTCAAATGTGCATGGGGATCACCGGTCCCATCGAAGATATCAAACTTTGGAGGTTTATACCCTGCAAGCCTATCCACATCTGGATGAATATACAAATACTCGTAATCGAAACTTTCAATTCCTCGAGAAACTTGGAGGTTCTTCATTTGCCTTCTCAAGATTTGCAGTTTCTCAAATACTGACTCCTCTTCCTTAATCCTGGCTTCCCTTTCTATCTCGACATATTGGTCAATCTCATAAGGCACCCAGACCGTAGCAGGTGCTATAAAGGTAGATTTAGAAATATCATATACGGGGGGGGGGGGGGGGGGGGAAAACCCC